>JAGXJF010003523.1:0-85123 GCA_019208055.1 Stipa capillata
TCCCCTGCGCACTCCTATTGGACTTCATAACTGAACAGGAGTGCATATGCTTTACTGTTTGCGATCTCATCTACAACCTATGTCATTGGAAATGGGCGAATACAGATCTTGTAGATGCCTAGATTATGGCTCCAGTTTTCACTAAAAATGTGACTGCACTCATCTACACTATATGCTCAACTTGAGAAGAAATGAAATCAAATTTTGATGGTGATGATGTGGTTTTATGAGGAGGGATTTGAATAAAATGCTTCATCGTACTCTATCTTTTGACTTCACCTATCAGTGACCTATAATCCATCTGTCAGTGACCTATGATAAGACATTTGATCAAAGAGCAAAATAACATGGAGTATTTTATCAAAATTTTCTTATGTGGAAGACGAGGGAGAATAATGTCCAGTTAAAGTGTCCCCCACGGCTGAAAATAAATCGTCTGAACGTGGGAGACGCGAAGCACAAAATGTCAGTTTTGTGGAGCACAAATATAGACCACCTTTTCTGTGTTTGGCTTGAGTGCAACACCTCCTAGTGTTTATGGCACGATGGAGAACTGGTTAGGTAGTTTCCACCAAAAAAGCGCAAAATCATACTCTCTGGCCATTTGGTGCTCTGTTGGACATTGTGGAACACTAGAAATTCGGTTTGTTTCAGCGCAAGTGGTCGGATGACCCCATTACGTTGATGTTCGGGATATGCGCATTGACTTATGTCTAGACAATTTTGATAATCCAAGGAGTGAAGTGAACAATCTCAATGTTGAAAGTATTTCGTAAACTCGAAGCATAGTTGAGTGTGTAAATGGATTAATTTTGACTATAAAACAAGTGGCTTATACATGTATAGCTAGAGTAATCGCATATTTATATTTAGGGTCCGACTATTCCTCAGACGACTGATTTTTTCTTAAATCTCAGTCGAATTGTTTTGAGCCGTTGGATCGCCATCGAACGTCCCGCATGTTGTCTTCCACCTCCGGCCGTGGCTCTCTCTCCTGACTGCCTCTTTCTCCCGACCATCTCTCTCTCTCTCGCGACCTCCGACGGCTCCGCCGCCGCCGGATCAGGCCTCTCCTCTAAACCCGACGGCCGACGCGGCTTCAACTCCGGCACCGGCGACACCCCCCACCCTAAACCCTAACCCGGCGGCCTCCAGTGATTTGGCCTCGCCTCCGCACGGCGCCGCCGCTCCGCGTCGTCGCCGGGCTCCGGCTCGGCGACCCTAACTCGTCGGCCTTGCTCACCTCTGCCTCGCCGCCGCTCCGCATCGTCGCCGGCTCCAGCTCGGCGCGTGCTCGTCCTCACCCTCGCCGTCGCCGCCGCTCCGCGTCGTCGCCAGCTCCGGCTCTGGCTCCTGCTCCGTGTCGTCGTCGGTGACTGAGGTTGAAGACGACTGAGATTTAAAAAAATCGCGACTGAGGAATAGCAAGACCGTTATATTTAATCTCTTTTCAACAAGTGCTACTCCATACAGGATCATTTACGCAGGTCCATCGCTGAATGTGTAAAGTCACGTGTCTTCCCCGCACTGCCGCTCGAAAGTCATGGCATCCCCAGCTGCAGGAGCGGGCACATATAAAACTCCCTCCCCATCCGTTTCCACTGCCCATCCATTCTTTGCCTTCCCGCCCCCTCCTTCTTGCCAAGAAAAGATAGCGCTTGCCATTTTGAGTTGCTGGTCATGGCCGTGCAGGTGCAGCACCTCTCCCACGCCTCCCCCCACGACCTCCACTCCTATAGGTATGCACGCTTGTCTGCCTTGCGCCGTTACTCGCGCTCCCGTTCACTACGTATGTATCTGTTCTGATCCAAGAGGACGATGCCTCAATCCTGTGCGTACGTCTTGCAGGGTTCTGGAGGACGGGACGACGGATTGCTCTCTTTTCTTGGACGAGCACGGCGTGTGCGCGCCGGCGGTGGCGGGGATCGGGACCACGGTGTTCAGCGATGTCCCGCGCAGCGGGCTCACCTGCAACGACAACAACTACAACTACGCTTTCGTGGCGAGGAAGGAGGCGCGCGTGGTGGCTGAGGAACAGCAGCGTGTGGTTCAAACGCCCGCGGTGGCGCAGGCGCTTTTCCCCGTCGGCGATCTGCTGAGCAGGGCGGTGGGGTCCGACGCGGCGTCTACCAGTGGGAGGATGGGCAATGCCACCGACATCTCGCAGGGCCTCCTGTCGCAGTTGTACCACCAAGGCATGGAGATCGATGCGCTCGTGCGAGTCGAGGTATGTAAGAGCTTGTTCATGAATCCCCTGTTTCATGATTGGAATCGAGTTCCTGGTTTGGTTGAATGGTGTTTGATTCGCGGTGGTTTTGATGGATGCTTTGCAGACCGAGCGGATGCGCGCGGGGCTGGAGGAGGCGCAGCGGCGGCATGTCCGGGCGCTGGTGGTTGCTGCAGAACGTGCTGCGGCTGGGCGGCTGCGGGCCGCAGAGGCTGCGCTGGAGCTCGCCCGCTGCCGCAACACGGAGCTGGAGGAGAGGCTCCGGCAGATTAGCGAGGAGGGGCAGGCGTGGATAGGCGTCGCCAAGAGCCACGAGACCGTCGCCGCCGGCCTCCGCGCCACCCTCGACCAGCTCCTCCAGTGCCCTCGCGCCGCCCCAGCCGGCGAGGCTGGTGAGTGCGACGCCGAGGACGCGCAGTCTTGCTGCTTCGAGACCCCCGCGGGCGACAACGCCGGCGCCGGCGACGCGGCGTCCAAGGCATCGGCGGCGTGCAAGGCCTGCGGCGAGGGCGAAGCGTGCGTGCTGCTGCTACCGTGCAGGCACCTGTGCCTGTGCCGTGCGTGCGAGGCCGCCGTGGATACGTGCCCCGTGTGCGCGGTCACCAAGAACGCTTCGTTCCATGTCCTGCTCTCTTGAAGCCTGCTCGCATGGAAGCCATGGCCTTCAACCCCTTCCTCCAAAACGGTTTCCGCTTCCAATCAAACCTCCATTCTGTTAAAAGGATTTTGTTTGCGCAAGGGCGATGGCAAAATCAGTTAGCGTGAACCAGCTATGCTATCGTGCCGAACACCGATCAACCTGGCCAAGTCACAGTTTGTTCAGTTTCGAGTGTTCGGCGGGCCGGTACAGATGGAGTAGAAGCAAAGTTTCTGTCGACGGAGCAACATGTTCTGCTAATATAGGTGCAATTATCTTTATAGAGTGCATCAATATATTGTTGCATATATTAATGGTCAAAATTTTAAAATTTTGATTACACACATTCCACAAAGTATATATCTGAGAATAGAGGTAGTACTCAACTAGCAAGTGTGATCCTTGCTTCAATAATTAGAGTTGAATTTTAATTTAAAAAGATCAGAAAACTATGGCCATCTGAGCTTTATTAGCACACGACTTAGACTCAGGAGAGTTGGACGTTTTGGCGTATCTGGACTTCCATGTTCCGTGTTCCTTGTTTTAGGGTCCTGCTACATGCTATCCATTTTAGTAGTATGGTGCACATTTTGTGTTAATATGTTCTCTTTTCTGTCTAATCACGTAATATGTTCATGTAATGTTTTGTAAAGCACTCAAACAACTATATTGTGTAACTCGTAAGTATTCTTGATACTAGTAGTAATCCACGATAGATGACATCTAATTTCTGTAATTTTTCTACTCTTATATTGGAGGAAAGTGAAAAATGTTATGATTACGGGACATGAGATCCATCTTTCCTTTATTGGAAGGATCACACAGATATGATTTTGGTCAAATAAGTACTTCTTCTCACGTTAATGGCGTCCATAAAAGAAAAAAATCCTCAAATGCTGCAGCAGGGATGGAGGTTGCCGCCGAAGCCACCGCAGCCATGCACCATTTACACCTGACCTCTATAGTCCTTGATGGTGCAGGGATGAACTGATGACCGGCCGGCGCCCTTGGACTTGGACCAGGACCACCGCCCGGTCCTGCAGTTTTTGATCTGTACAGCACCGGGCGGCGCGTGCGGTGCGTACGTCTGATTCATGGGCGTCGGCCGCATGGCTCCGCGCGCGATGCCATCCACTACTCAAGGTGGAATCTGCCGCGCGCCGGCTGGTCCGGTCCAGATCCACGCGAGGCAGCGCTTAAGTCAAGTCGCCGACGACTTGCCCGCGCCGCGCGCAGGCTTTGGAGTCGCACGAAACCCGTGTGATTGACCGCGAAACCCAAACCCTGTGAAAAGACGCTTTGATCGCCCCGCTGCACGAGGTTGCTTTCATACATGACCGAATTGCTGAAGTGAGAGACGGCCCTACGAAGGCCCACTCGGCTGCACTGGACACTGGCTCAAATTTAGAATTATTATAATTCTCTATATAAATTAAATACGTAACACTTTTTGTTAAAACTGTTGAACACTGATTTCAGCTAATTTTAGCCTATTCCACGCTTTACCTACCAGTATAAAGCACACGCGAACGTCGGATTAATTTTGTTCTATGTTCACCACTTGCCTGAAGCTGAAGTCTAACAGTGATCCGGTAGAAAGGGCGAGCGGTACTGGTCCACGCGGGCGGAGGATGATTGACAGCGTGATGTTGGAGTTGGGAGTGGGCTTGCCGGTTGGCCGGAGCCGGAGTTGCTTGACTGCCTGACCGCGTGCGTGGGCCGTAGTGGGATCGTCGAGTGCGGGCTCGTCTCAGTTTTCACACCATGCACGATTGTTGGCTTGCTATTGTTAGTGCGCTAAGCATTTTCGCTGTGATGTGTGCGTGTTTGGATGTTTGTGCTAGTTGTTGATGTGAAGATGTTGCTCACCTGGAATCTTGCTCGGGTTCCGTTTGAAAGGTTTTCGTTTAGCTAAACCAAAGCGTCGAAAGTATGTACTCCTCCGAGTATTGTCCGTCTGCATAAGAATTGAGAAGGCGATTGATAATCTTCTCGAAAAGGGGAATCTAGGCCCTCCCCGACAAGATCTCTGTAGTTGTAATGATAATACATCACTACATGATTTCGTGGTAACAATAAATTTGGAAAACATTAGACCAACTCCAATTCCGAATTGGCTAGGTGCAGTCTTTTTTGTATCCTTAGTGTAGTGCAGTGCAAGTGCAGGATAATGAATAATCATTGTTCAAAAAGTAAAGAGGCAGGGAGTCATGAGAGCAAAAGAATAGCGGCCCAACAATGCACAACACCAGCGAGCATCTCTTGCACGGAGACACTCGACAAGTGCCGTGGCAAATCATCAACTCCGTTCATACTTGTAGACCTACAAGAAACTCAACTGCGGAGACAAACGGGACTGCAACAGAACACTTGCAAGTCTAGTCTGAAAAACTTGCAAGCTAGATTAGATATGATAGAGTACTCAGCAATCTCACTTCAGTGTAACTTCATAGCGTGGTTAGCATCGCTCAGTCATACCACGTCGAGTCACCAATACAACAGACATTTTAAGTACAGGTAACAAAGACTTGGCCCTGTTTGGGAGGGCTTCTGGAGCAGCTTCTCCCTATAATAAGCCATAAGACCTCCCAAGCGACTGGCTTCTGGAACAACTTCTGTTTGGACAGAAGCCAGTTTATTAAAGAGAAGCAGAAGCGAGTTGAGAGTTGCTTCCTGGAGAAATCGGCTCCTGCCCAAGCCCTAACCCTACCAAACAAGGCCTTAATCCGGCCTGGGATTGTTGACTGCTAAGTAGTTGGTTCAAAATCTTACTCCAGCCCAGGGGAAGAAGCATACAAGACAAAATCTTGCTCGTTCACTTCAGAGGCTGTGCATCCCGGTGGTGCTAATGAACCTAGATATATCGAAAACCTTTGAGTCAGTCTTCTAGGAGTTCTTGATGCAGATTCTTCAAAAAAAGGGGTTCCGACATCATTGGAGGCAGTGGATCTATGCTCTTCTCTCAACGGCTTCCACTAGAGCTTGGTCAACGGAGGCCTCACTGAAAAGATCATCTACCGCCGAGGCCTTAGGCCCAGTTCTTTTTAGCTTCTCGAGTGGCTTCTCCCAGAAGCTGCCCCCTCCCAACTTCTTCTAGAAGCCGCCCCCTCAAATTCGTCGGGGCTTCTAAACTAATCATGGTGATTAGTTTAGAAGCCCCGACGAATTTGAGGGGGCGGCTTCTGGGAGGTATGATTAGTTTAGAAACCCCGACGAATTTGAGGGGGCGGTTTTCTAGGAGAAACTGGGAGGGGGCAGCTTCTAGAAGAAGCCCCTGGAGAAGCTGAAAAGAACGCAGCCTTAGACCGATCCCCTGTCGCCGCTCTATGGACTGTCTTGCAGCCCTATTCTCCAAAGCGCAGCAACTTCAGATTCTCGGGAAAATTGGGAGACAGCCGGTCAGGTTCAGTACTTCCATCCATGCTGATGATGCGATGATTTTCTTCAAGCCCGATGTCCAGGAGATGGTGGCTGTCAAGGAAAGAGCTTTTTTCAAGGTATTTTAGACTTTTACAGTTTAACATTTTTTGACTGCAAGACTTACGCTGCGCTAACATCAACAACGGCGTCGCCCCCTCCGCTCGTACGATGCCACGCGACCGCTCAGCAGCGCCACTCGTTCCGACGCCGAGCACCGCATCCGGTCTCCATGCAGGCGTCCATCTTCCTGATACGCAACTTTGGTGAATTAATGGCCATCTAGACACGATTTGATAGGATAGCAATCGATGTCCTATGGCGCTGCTTTTCCTTGTTATTTTTCCCCTTTTTGTCAGCACTTTCATCAGACATGTTCTTAGTATGAATTAAGGAGTGTGACTATACATCTAAGACATTTTTCTTGGTATAATGGAAGCCAAAGTATTGCGATGTAATGATGATATTATTGCTCGTCCTGATTTCCGGTGTTGAATGTTTGCGCGTTGTTCCTGAGTGTCAGTTAGTAAAACTCTGAATGTTTTTCTTATCTAGGAACACAGATCACTAGTCAACTTGCATGGATGTTCCAGGGTGAAATGTAAAACTTCTTGAAGTATTTAGGATGGAGGAACCTGCACTTGTTAGTTATGAAAGCTAAACTTCTCTTTAACACTATCATAGGTTAATTTGATCACTAAATTTGCGTGTATTTTGCTCCATGCCTGTACATCACAAATCAAGGACCGGTGGTGGGAGTCGGAGGGCGAGCCGATGGAAGGTAGGCGTGAGGAAGGCGCGTCCTCCGTGACTACTACGGAGAGCGGGTGAGACTGCGTCTCCGTGCCTGCAAGGGAGCAGGGGGCTTGCGCCATCACCTGTGGTCATGTCTTCACACAGAGAGCGGGCGAGACCGCGTCTCCGCGCCTACGAGGGAGAAGGGGCGCGTGCCGTCGCCTGCGGTCATGTCCGTGAAGAGGTGCGTGTCTCTGCAATCAAGCTCTCCTGCGAGGGTGGCAACCGGGCAGAAGACGACGGGGCAGATCGCTGAACCGTATCTCGTCTAGGAAAGCCGAGCAGTCGCCAACTCGCCATACTATTGCAGCCCCATGGCCGAGCTCGACGAGAATTCTCTCCGCGACAACAGCAACAGCACCAAACGAACGAACGACTGCTTCTGATCACTTCCGTTCCTATTCTAGCTCAGAAAAGTTCCCCACGCCGCTGGATTTCCTAGCGGCCCCTCCGCCGGTTACTCACCATTGCTCCCTCCTCCGGTGAATCGGGCGCTCCCTTACCTCTTCACTCTCTTCACCGCTCCTCCTCACCATCTCGCAGAACCGGCGGCTACATGCTCCTTGATTACATCTATTGATTTATCTGTTCGCTCCTTCTGTTCCGAATCTACCCCTTGACCTGTGGAATTTGTTTATGTCTCCCAATTTTGTCAGTAAAGCTCATATACTGCTCACGTTGGGCCATATATAATGCCCACATAGTATAGCAGTATAAATCAATCTCTACCATTGAATCAACAGAAATGGAAGGCCCATATCCATCCGAGGATACTAAGGAATTTGCTGGCTCTGGCGGCACTGGATGGACAGCAACAAGCCGTGGTGTGGGTTGATTCTGTCGATCGTAGAGGAAGTAAAGAGCCTGTTCGATGCTTCGGTTAATATCATCATCCCCAGCGGGGAACCCACCAGCTTCTGGAAAGATCCATGGCTTGAGGGGGTTAGCCTAATGAAGATGATGCCGGCGCTTTTCAAATGCTGCACCAAGCGATCCATCACGGTGCAACAGGGGGTGAGCAATCGAAACTGGATACATTATCTCAAGCGCAACCTTTCACCCAACGCCCTCCATGATCTGGTGTAGCTTTGGGAGAAGATCGAGCATGTTCAGTTGCAGCCGGGCGAGGATACTCTGGTTTGGAAATGGACGGACAATGGGAGCTATTGCTCGCTCGGCATACATTGCCCAGTTCCAGGGAGGTGTCAGGGTGGGCTTTCATGAGCCGGTCTGGGACAATAAAGCGCCGCTCAAGCGCCGTTTCCTCGCATGGTTAGTTGTTCAGGGAAGAGCTCTCACCGCCGACAACCTGGTCAAGCTTGGATGGCCTCACTCCCCGGCTTACCAGCTTTGTCTGCTCCACAACCAGACAAGCTGCCATCTGTTTGGTAAATGCTCCTTCACGCAAGGCCAACGTAAACAGCCTCCTCAAGCCGACGACTACCACGGATGATCGGTGTCAGTGGTGGAGGGGGGCGACTGACACTTTCATTGCTGCAGGGCGCAAAGACTGGAATATGCTAGTGATCCTAGAGTGGTGGATGCTGTTGGAGAGGAATGCAATGATCTTTGATCAGCGATGCAGCGATGTCAACACGGTGTTCCAGAGTTCCAGAGATTCGTTGGTGAGGGGAGGCTTTGGCCTCGGGTTCGTGGACTCGCCGCCGGGGATGCAGAGTCTGAAGACCTGGAGGACCCGGGCTAGATGATAGGAAATTGCTGCCTTGTTTTGTATCTCTAGCTAGAAATCCAGTAGCTTTAGTCTAATTTTCTGTAGCTTTGTACCTTCCGCTTCTTCTAAATGAAATAAAAATTCAGCGCTGACTGCGTTTTGTCAAAGAAAAAAAAAGGTAATTGGTTCAGCAACTGCTGTTGCATCCAGGCATAAGAACTGGTAAACATACTCAGGCAAGCAATCGATGTGAATTAAAGGGTACTAGCTACTGACAGTATGCATTCAATCTGAGAATTGGAACCTGATGAATTGTTCCCAGAAATGAAGTGAATGAAATAATAGGGAGCAGCATCATATAGCACGTGTACATGGTATAACAATGAAATAACAGGGGGCAGCATCATATAGCACGGATGCATGATATACCAATGAACAAATATGGTGTACAATCAACCTCTATGTCAGTATATGTATCTATTCACAAGGGAGAAACCTCAAATTCAGTGTTGAACTATATCTAACGCTGTATAATACTGCACCGGGAAGCGTATTCAACACACCAATGATTCAGACCTATAGGGGAGAAAGCAAGAGGTAATCTCCAGGATGCCACCAGCCAGAAGCAGCGGAAAGGCCAGGTAATAAAATCCAAGCCTGAAGCAACACAAATACTAGAACAACCAGTGCTTCTTTCTAGGCTTGTATTTGCTAGGGAGATCTGCAAGGCAACAAGTATTTTCCTTTCTTAAAAAGCATGGATACACAATAGTATGAGACAACCAAATCGATGCATTTCAGTTCACTATAACCAACGTAAGAGGAGGACATTGTGTTTCTGACCTCGAGCATCATACAGTGAGTTGTAGTGAATTTCAGACCAGAAACTTAACCAGAGCTCTGAAAAATATACAACTTCAGGAATCAACAATCACAACTAGCTAACTTTTCTTTAATTGTTTTAATCTCTACTTATGCAGTAATCAGAGATGTGTGCGTACATGCAACAAGTTAAATAAGGCAGTAACATGCTGAAACAACACATAATGCAAATAATATACAGCAAAATGACACGCATTTTGATGCGTATTTGAGAAAAAATATGCTGCAAAATGGTACTGTTTGATGCAGGCCAAAACTTTACCTCTCTGGGGAGCCTGATATTGTGGAACAATTTCAACAAAACAGGTATCTCTGAATGATGTTAGAAGGCATATTTTCGCAGCAAACTGCCAGAAGCAAATGAAAACATTAGGCGTCTTCTTTCTCAAGGGGAGCTCATCTTCTCAAGAAACACACACATTAATCACACAATATTAATTAAGAGAATATTAAGATTCGTCCTGTCATCCACAGAATAGGTTAGTCTATACTTCAGTAGAATGCGAGAAACAAAAGCAGAAAATTTTGCACGACTGCAGGAAGTTGGGTAAAAGTTCAGTTCAGCAAAGAAATGATGGAAACATTGCAGTGTAAAAGAGATTTAACCTTATCAGCAGCTGCTTGCAATGTGACATGGTCTCCCCATTCGCCAGATCTGGAAAATATGATATTTTAGAGCTATAAATATAAAAAGCACAAGTTCACGAACTGTTTCCATTGAAGTACTCTGTAGCAAAATAAAGCCCACGAAAGTACATACTTTTTCATCTTCTTGCAATAATGTTTATATTTCATTGGAACATGACCTTCATACAAGGAGTTACATGCCTTGAGCTGCAGATGAAGAAGAATAGCACACATAAGCATATATGTCTCTCTCACACGATAATTATTCAGCATAACTATGGTATAATGATGAATATCTGTTTCTTTATACACCACATCAAGAAAAAACTAATTTAGGTAGACAAGGAGGTAATTCATCAAAAGGGTAAATGCATGTGTTGCGGCATACAAGGGAGAAATTGCAGTTTAGCATATGAGCAGAGTACCACAAAATAAAGAGTGTTACTTCTAATATAGCCACGTGATTGGTATACCTGCTTCACTATCTCCTTCCGAACATGCTTGTGATACTCGGGAGATCGATATAGCTGGTCCGAGAGTGCACGAAACTACAAGAAAACAAACAAATGTATCCTTACACGAACATACGAATACGAGCTTCACAAGATCATATAATTTCATCAAGTGGATAAACTTCTGCTTTAGAAAAATAATGAACCTGACAATTGCCATCGCCTGATACCCTCACTTCAAACAAGCTATATGCATTTAGCCTACAAAAAGATAAAACATGTTGACATTTCATTTATTCACTGAAACTGGCAGAGGCTAGTTCCAGGTCAGCTTTATAAGCATGCAAGAGAATGAGCTTCTATTTATGTAGTGTGCACAGAGTAAAGACAGGCTAAAGACTATTCAGATGTACTGGTGTATCATGTATTTGAAATGTCAAAAAGAAACGGATGCAACATATGCTTTAGATGCGCAATTTGAATGTTGTTTCACAGTTTTCTGTAATGACTTCCTAATATCTTACATAAAAATTCCCGATGTAAGAACAAAACCTCATGCTCGATTCGAGATGATAGATAAATGAGCACCTAAACAAAGTCATGCTTCCAGCCTTTGGCTCAAGGATTATGGGCTTGTATAGCTATGACCAACTCTTGACTGTAAATATCTCTCCAAATGTTTGCCAAAAGACTCTTATGAAAGGATGGAGTCATCCAATATGCATGAAACATTAATGCATCTGCCAATGGTATTGCAGAATTTTCTGAGCTAAAAAATATGAAGCCTAGCTCTGTAAGAAATAAATGTGAAGACTTAGCAGATGGAAGCATGTAAAGATCATTAAAAGTTACCTATCAAGAAGGCGATAGTGCTCTGTAGTGGCATCACTATACGTCGGGAAGTATGTATTAATCCGGGGAACATGCTGAAAATGTTCATAAGGAAAGGAGTATCGGGTAACAAGAACACGCAGTTAGCTCTATTTAATCAATAATGTAGCATAGAGGGAAATGACAGAGTGCCCACCAAACAAAAGAACAGTTCTAACTAGGGCTGAAAAGGGAAAAGGAAAAAAAAAGAGAACAGGTACGCAATATCTTACAGGAATAGATGTTAGATTTGAAAGACGTTTGGCCATAGCACCATCTAACTTGGTATATTCTTCTTCAAGAACCATTGCAATCATCTTGTCATCGTCAGTCTCGCTCCTCTGGCTGCTCATAGAGGTTGAGCTGGATGAGGCACCTTCATTTGGTAACATATGCGTCATGTGGAGACCTAGGGGTAGAAAACAGGATAAATTATATTTTACAATGATGTTCAACTAAATGCATTGGCAGAAATTCAGAGAGTTATAGAAAAACAAATATCTAAGCAATGCACAGAAATCAGAAATGCAATTTATGAGTACAGCTATACATATTGTGAGCAAATATAG
This sequence comes from Stipa capillata, assembly GCA_019208055.1. Lineage (NCBI taxonomy): Eukaryota > Viridiplantae > Streptophyta > Magnoliopsida > Poales > Poaceae > Stipa > Stipa capillata. The sequence goes on from JAGXJF010003523.1 coordinate 12,149, forward strand.
AATTGGAGGAAATAGATACTATCCATAAGAATATAAAATTATATAGCCAAACTCCATTTTACCGACTATATATTTAGCAGAGACAAAAAAAGCAATTGAAAGGAACATGAGAGAAGCCTATCACAATTGACTTAGCTATGAAATGTGTAAGGTGCCATTTGGGTATAAGGATATGAGTGGGAATGGGCATGAAATATGACGTGGGATAAATTTAGCCGCTGGATCGTGGGATCAAAGGATAGATTTATCCCACCTTATATCCCCATCCCGTTCCCACCCCTCTTATCGTGATATTCAAACGGCACCTAAATGCTGAAATTCTCTTGTTCTTTGGAATGAAGAATAATGATTTGCATCGTTTTCTTTAGTGTATCCAGTTTTACATATTGTACCTGCCTACTACAGATGCAAGTGATGACATAACATTTTTCTTCTCATGCACGCTTAAGCTGCATTTAGCCATGTACTTCTAAAAAACCAAATCACATACTCCCCAAATAATCTCAACCCATTCTCCACAGTTGCAATAAAACACTAGCCACATATCACCAAAGCATATATCTATATGTTTAACAATATATGGTATAACTACTTATCCATGTAGACATACAACGGGGTTCCATTGACTAATCCACTTGATCTGTAGATCTGTATGTGTTAACCAAGGATGACCTCAAACGAAAAATAATCGTTATGTAAATTCAGTGTGTGCAATAGGGGAATGGATGCTGAGCTTGAAGCAAGTGGAGTCATGATTATAGAGCAGAGACTTGGGTGTCTACCTCTCATGGTATCATGGACAGTGCAATTTCTCTCCAATAGGGAGAGAATCTCTCCTGTCGAATTAAACTACTTTCTCTGCTAACTCTTTACGAGCTCATGAAGGCATTTGCATAAAAGAACTCATTTGGTGGCCATATATTCACTGCCAATCGTTTCTTAGGCATAGAATAGAGGCTATAACTAGCATAGTCAAGGGTAATCCAGTTGATACAATGGATCCTGCCAGCCTGTACTCCTAAGCAGATTCTCAAGGGTTTTCAGTTTTGACTAACACATATGGCTGTTTAATAGTATCCATAAATCGTTGACTCTACATATGGCCGCAGATTACGGCCGATTCCCCACCACATGAATACAGGGGCGCCAAATTGCATGGACTTTAATCACCAGGAAACATCACATTGCTCATAGAAACAAGTGAACAAGCTACTTCTGTTCGCCGGGGATTGCGCGCAAACGCAACAAGCTAGAAAAAGAAAAGGAGAGACCATATCAAGTTCGGCAAAGGGGATCTCTCGCATAGGTTCCTTTGCGAATGAGTCTACCTCGAGCTATTCTACTCGACAGATTCTCAAGATCCCCGAACAATTCCTCAACTCCCGCCCGCTAAGTAGCGATCCCGTACCCACACCCACAGACCATAAACCTAAGCGATATTTTTCTTTTCTTGGCTTCTTGCTATCGCACAATTGAAATCCAAAGCAAATCTCCCCGCAAAAAGTGAAAAAGAAAACGGAAGCAAATCAAGAAGCAACCGTAGAACGGGAGCATACCTGCAGCAGGATTGGAGGAACGCGCGAGGGGCAAAGGCTTCGGTTTCTCGCGGGGCGCTTTTATTTCGGGGTTGGGCGGGCGGGGGGGGTGGAGGGGGGTGGAAGAAACGGAAAGGAGAAGCGGATGACGACGCCTTCTCTTTCGCTCTCGTAGAAGTAGTACGAGCTGCGGTTTGATTGCTTCCGTTGCGCTTCCTTTTTCCTTTGCGCTGCCGCGGTTTCCTCCGCGTACGGCACCGAAGCGCCGTTCACCTCCCTTAACCTTTTCTCCGGGCCCACCGGATTTGATCTGCTGACAGGTGGGCCATGTATCGGGCACTTACGCCCGTACGTGTAGTTGGAAATTGCTTCGTGTACAGCGGAGTTTGAGTCACCTTCTGCGAGCTGGGAAGAAAATCCTATAGGACCTCATATTTCCTTCGTCAAGTTAGATCTTCTCCTGAGACGTGGCGACACAAATCTTGAAACCTCATTCACCACCTACCTTCTCTCTTTCTTTCCATCTGGCTTGCCAGCCGCTATGCCCGTAAACCTGTGCAGCACACTTCCTCACTGCCAGCCTAATGGTCCCGCCACCGGTCATCACCTAGCAACCTCAGTTGCCTCCCATGAGCTGCTCAGGAAGCAGCATATTCCTTTAGGCCCCTCCCAATGCTCCAATTTGGACTGGTGCTAAGACATGCCACATAGGCAAGAAAATGATGTGACGGGGTAATTAAGAAGGAGAGAGATAGTTTTGGTGTCTCCAGAAAGAAACGATGATAAGCACGCGGACCTATGCAAAACGCCTATGTGGCATCTATGTATTGGAGAGTTTAGTTGCTAAACAATTAAATGAAGAAAGTTTAGCTACAAAAAGCTAAGCACCTATGCATTGGGGAGTTTAGTTGCTAAGCTCTTTCATACACTTCACCTCATCTAAGCACCTGTGTATTGGGAGGGGCCTTAGGCGCTTGCTTTGCAGTGAAGAATTCATCACATATCCTTTTCTCGATCTACCACTATTACTACCGGTATCAATAACTTTGGTTTGACTGACCGCGATTGTATCAACCTAGCCCCTACATAGTCCATCAGGCCGTGCTGAATTTCCTTGGAATTAGTTGAGATTTGGAGAAGACTATTCATCAACAACTTCGGTGCTTCCGTGTTTGTAATTTACAAAGACTTCTTCAGTCATCCCGTGATCTTGAGAAGTATGTTAAATGGTGACAAATGATAATTTGAATGACAATCGGGATTGTGAAATATGGCAGGAGGTGTTTTGGTGAGGCCGACGATACCAAAGTGGTGGATAACAACGCAGGAGGCCATGGAGACAAAAGAGCCAGCACAGCGGTGACAACAGCTAAGCGGTAAAGAGTGGAGGCCGTCGAGGAGACATTGGAGCAGGTGCTTTACAGAAGTCATGCCTGCGGCCGAAGATATCTGATGATATGAACTCATCGTCCTAGCTAAGGAAAATAGATTTCCAAAGAGTGGCTTTAGGGAAGAAGACAACTAGTGTGTTTGAGATTCATGTTGACATGTGACACTTTCTATGCAGGGTCTAACTTGATGAGTATAAAGACTAGGTCTTCTAAGTTTTTTTTTCTCTGATACATGGATTTTTCAAAAAAATACTCTAGAAAAGATATATGAATAGTAAGATGCCCTGAAATTTCTGAATGTTACAACACTGCTGGTCTTCTTTTTGTTCACGTGACGTGAACTGATTTTCGAATTTTTTTTCTTTGAAAAAGGAATCGATCTCCAACCTCTGCTAATTTTTTATTGTGAGTTTTATCATGGTCTTGTTCTGCACGGTTGAAAAGAGAAGGGTTGGTAACTTTATATGTCGTCATCGTGTTATCTGGCTGCCTTTTCATGCTTATTCCTGTCATGGTTTCACATAGTTATGTCTAATATTTTGTACGGTAGGATGAGAAGTTTAACCGTGTTTTATTAATTTCTGCTACCTCCGTCTCTAAATATGGATTGTTGTGAGCTATATGCGGTTAATTTTAATCATTGCTATTCGCGGACTCCGTTATTGAATTTGCTAATTTTTATTATTTTCCTAGAACATTACAATAAGAAAACTACTCAAAATTCGAGCCCAGAAACTGCGCAAGTCAAATCGATCTATGTTTGTGGACGGAATCAGCATCCCAAAATCGATTGATTGCTGCAATGAGAACTTACAGAATTGTACGCCACGAGCTATAATCGTAGAACAAGATTAGGATCGGGATGCTTGCCTCATGGACGAGGCCTTCATGGATCGGTTCCCAAACAAGGAAGCCTAGCCCCCATGCCTCTCTAGGCTAACTTCGCTTGAGGTCCCAGGCTCTCCGATTTTACTCATGAGGATGGGATCATGGAAATCACAATCACGACGAATACAAGCCGATAAGCTACGTTGGCACACAGCAAGCCTACTCTTTTCACCTTCGCAGCATTTCGCCGAGACAAGTACAACGCCGCTTTACGACGCAAGGTGCCCGGGCCGACGCCGACCACATCATGGCCCAGCACCGTCCAAAAGGGTGATTCGGCTGATAACTCGGTGAACCGGAAGAGCTCGACGACCCATACCATACACTGACTGAATCATCGTGATGCCCCATGCCGTGCAGGGCTGCAGGCTGCAGGCCGAACGCTTTTGGGTGTTTATTAGCTATTTTCCGATCATATCTGAAGGTTCCGCGACGTCGCCGCATGGATGGGCAGACAAGCCGAAAGCGACGCCGAGAGGCAAAGATCGATGTCTCCTTTATCAGCGACTTCACGAAATCGTCACCGACGAAAAGGACTTCGTGCTGTTCGGCTTAATTTATTAGCCCGTTCAACGTACTCGCACATCCGATTGATCTGTTGTTTGCAACGCGGATTTAAAAAGTCGAAGAGATAGACCAGCGGATGTTACTTGACACTCAACACAGTCAAATTGTGCTACCCACCTCTAGACACGTTATGGGCCTGTTTGGTTGAGCAGTGGTTATCGACAAAGTTGTTATTGGCTGGCTATCTAAAAAAAGCTGATGTGGCTGTTTTAAATGAACATATGGTTTTTGGTTGATCCAAATCATCTACAGTGTTATAGAAAATGAGCACTCAAACTTCAGCATATTGCAAAAGGCTGGCAGAAGGCAGTTTTTCTAAACAGCTGAATTTGCACTGTAAAACCCACAGCTACTGCTGGCAAAAGTTGCTGAAAAGCTGGCCATTTGGTTGAGTTGCAGCTTTCTCTAATGAAAAGTTACTGAAAAATCCAACCAAACACCTCCTATGCCTAGCACTATCTCTAAACGAATACCTTCCTAAAATCATACTGGACATACTTGTGACGTTCTCACCTTTTCTTAAATTCAAGTTACTTTTGAAGCTTAGTTAGTAGTTGTTAAATTGAGCTGTGCTGAACGTATTTTATAACCTACTATGAAAAAATAGATATAGAATAAAAAAATTAATTAGCCAAGCTCGTAAATATTTATCCGCTTTTTAACCTATAAACACCTCGTAAGAAAAAGCGCGGCATTTGACACTTCCGTAGGCAGCCCTAATCAGTCACCAGCGTGCAGCCCACCCATGTGAAACGCTCCAGCGCAACCAGCCACTAACGCTTGGCCAGAAAGCGTGCTCCCACACGTAACTACTAGGTTAGGTAGTGTATTATCGTTGTTAAGGATAATGTGAGGCAGTTAATCCCTGTTTTGGAGGAACTGCCGAGCAGTTGCTAATTTAGCAACTACAGCCCGTTCCCTGCACTCTTCCTGTACAAACACATCACTTGTAAACTCTATAAATAGATCATTCATGTCGGACCCCAGATTCCATAACAGAGAGTCTTAAGAGGAATCACTCGCTAAGTCGAAACGTCAACCCCGACCTCAACTCACGGGTGTCAATTCCGAGAGGAGTGGAGTGATATGGCTTCGAATAGCCCGAGACGTCAACCCCAAAGCTTACTCCGGCAAATTAATGCACAGAGCAGTAGGGTGATATGGTCTCCTCACTCTTTCCCACTGAGCCGGAACATCAACCCCGACCTCGTCCCGGCAAATGAATGCGCGGCTGGAGTAGGGTGATATAGTTCCCAACTTCTCAGTGGAGAGTCACTTCACAGGACTGATTAAACCTAATAACTCTATGTTAAAGAGTCTGAAATCCTACCTGCATCATGCACTTCAAACATACACGCATTGTACACGATACAGGGGGAAGAACAAACCAGTATCATAACAGAGACTCTACGACCGAAACTGCAATAATACTAGTTGTTTGGAAACTTAACAACATATACATAACAAAAGTTATTTCCACAGCGGAAGTTTAAGTTTGGCTGAGAAGCCTAAGGGTAGGGCCAAAAGCGGCGGCAGAACAAACCAAGCTGCCGAACCCAGGGCAGGACCACTGTCCGGGATCACCAGCGCCTAGTCGATGTCGGCGTCTATCTCAACGTAGAAACCCTCCGTTGCGGGAGTGGTTTCCTCTGCACAGAAATATTATCAACGAATGCAAGGTGAGTACAAAATGTACTCCGCAAGACTTACAGGGGAAATTAATAATAGATGCATCGGGTATTAAGAAGGGGCTATCTGTGGACTATTTTGTTTGCAAAAAGCTAATTTATTCTTTCACAATACCTGTAAGTAGATTGAAATCCGTCTACTGGAATGGTTTGCAAGAAGATAAGCTGAAACTGCATAATAAACCTAAAGCAAACCATCGAACACGCAAAACCCTCGATCCTTCCTCGACCACCAGGGAGAAAGCGATCGCTAACCCACATCCTTAGAGTTGGCAAGTTTTAGATTAGGGTTATACTTGTCTAATTCGACGCAGGTAATCACCAAGCTATCCATAACCGCGGACACGGCTATTCGAATAGTTTAAACTCTGCAGGGGTGTACATCTTTACCTACACGTATCGATCGACTCCTAATGCCAATGCAATTTACACACTTTCACGAGGTGTGCTGGCGGAGGGTGATCGAACACGACCGTTACAATGTTTTCGACCTAGGTATGAGCCGCCCTAATGGGCTAATCTGCGAACGACAGTTCGGCCGATACTTCGGCGCGGTCCCACTAGTTGTGTCAGGTGATACATCCCCGGTCCCGGACCGTGTGTAACCCTCACTCCTATATTGCTGCACCACACCATCTTCTCATTTTCCACGCACCCAAGTCACGAAAACGGCAAACTATGTGGCTCATCACCTAAGTCTAGACAAATTATTTGGTCGAGGGTGGCCCATATACACCCGTGTAGTAGTACGCAAAATCTTGGGTCAATGTACGCCGGAAACCGGTCCTTGTGGGATGAACGAGACAACCCACCATGCTCTCAGCATGGCCTCTCGTCGATGCCCGATTTGAGATTAGTCAGGATTATTAAACAGTTCCCGGTGAACACCCACCTGCCCACTAACCCATTCCAGAGTATTGTGTTTTGCCTGCCAGCCCAGGAATTACGACTTTGCTCAACTAAGCAGGTTTAAGCATCATGAGCTATAATAGCAATATTACAACAACAAGTAATTCACTCTAAATAGGTTGGGAGGGTCGGTGGTGTTGATTGAGCGACAAAGTAAGTTTTCATGCAACAGATAGAGCTAACCTTAACATAAAATATCAGTTGATCGCATGCAATACGGATTTAAAAACAAATAATAGATTTGTAAATAATGGGTTATCCGCAAGATGGTCAAAGGGGGCTGCTTGCCTTGCCGATCTGCTACTATGCTCTGATCCTGCTCAAAGCTATACTCGTCGAGATCGTCCGGTCCTATCGGGAAGAACGAAACACCGAACAAGCGCAGTGTGAACACCATGATGACGAACTTCAGCATGAGATGCAATGCATGCCATGAGCTAGAGGATGCAAAATAAAAACTAATGCAACTGGAATCAGGTTAATCGGAGTCCGGACGCGCAAGATATCGCGATCTGAAGCTTTCCGGGGGTTCGGGGAAACCCTAAATGGAGTTTTTAGTCAATTTCACTTTTCCTAGCATGCAAACAAGGATGAAAATGATATAATTGAGTAGCTCTCATTTTTTTGAACATTTTGATATATTATTTGCATTTTTCTGACAAAGCATGAATTTTCTATGAATTTTATAAAGTTTAATCCCCTTTGTTGTATTTTTCTCAGCAAAAATAAATGAAATTACTTTTACTACTCTGGTGGAATTAGCCCTAGAGGCTGACAGTGGGCCCCCTTGGTCAATTGGGGTCAACATTGACCAAGCCCATGACAAGGGGGACCCATCTGTCATATGCTTTTTATTTTCCTTTAGCATTTTCTTTAATTCTGACGTGTGGGACCTCTCTGTCATTGAGACAAACTAAATGAGTGTATTTATTACACAGCTTAGCAGTTAATTAAATGATGATTAGCATTAATGGAAGTATTGAAGTTGTCTGAGCGGCACTAATCACACTTGGCAATAAATGACTAATCATTAGAATTAAGAAAAGGCCTTAACCACTGACCTAACTATCCAACTAACCTAAATAACTCTACTAACCTAATTAACCCTGCTAACTGGCCGAGGGCCACTGCCGTGGGCTCGGTTGGCCGGCGGTTGGCTCGGCCGGCCGGGGCGCTGCTGGGGGGGGGCGGCGGGGTCCCGGGACGGTGGCGAGGGAGGTGGGGAGAAGGGCGGCGTGGCCGGCGGCGCTCACGGCGGGTCGTCGGCGGAGGCAGAGGCGGTGGGTGGCTCGGGCTCGGAGAAGCGGAGCTGGGGCGGAGGAGATGGCGACGGGCGGCGAGGAGAGAACCCGAGGCGGCGACGGGGAGCTGGCGGCGAGGCAATGAGGCAGCTCGGCCGGCGTTGGAGGAGGAGCTCGGGGTGTCAGCGGCGGGGCGAGCTCCGGGTGCCGGGGCGGGGGAGAGGAGGTGGCAACGACGGGCTCGGGTCGACCGGGGACGAGGCGGACCGAGAAGGAGCCGGAGGGAGCTCGACGGCGGCCGGGATGGGGCGGGACCGAGGCGGTGTTGGAGCGGGGCGGAGGTGGCGAGGGCTTTGGCTCCGGCAAAGATGGCGGCGAGGCTCGGGAAGGCCGAGGCGGAGGGAGGCGGCGACGTGCTAGGCAACCGGCGACGGGAGCGCGCCGGCGGAGCTCGGAGAAGCGACCGAGGCGGCTCGGGATGAGGGCGGAGAAGGGCGGAGAGCTCGGCGGGGGAGACTTGGGCGGGATGGAGAAGAAAAGGGAGAGAGAAGAGAAGGCGCCCGAGTTTCAAAGGGGGGGAAGAGAGCAGCGCGACGTGGTCGGGCGCTGCATGCCTGCCACGCATGCCATGCGGTGGCAGGAGGAGAGCGGCGGCGGGGTGAAACCAGGGGCGGGGGAGAGGGAAAGGAGAAGGGGGGTGCGGGGCAGGCTAGGCGGGTCGGGAGGGAAGTGGGCCGCGGGTGCTGGCGGGCCAGGCCGTGCGGGAGGAGAGGGGAAAAGGGAGCGGGCCGGGATGAAGAGGCCCATCCAGGAGGGGTTAGATTAGGGTTTTTGAATTTTTGATTCTTTTGCTTCTTTTCACTTTTCCTTCCAAATTTGTTCAAATTCAAATAATTCAACCTAAATTCTTTTGCTCTTTAATTTCCAAAGACTTCAAACTTGTTCCAATTCAATAACGGGTTCAAATCTATTTTGCATTTCAAACCATTGAAAACTTTTCCTTCTACTCAACTTCGAATTCAACAAATCTTTGATTTCTTTTGGCCCCTTTTAATTTGTTTCACCAATTTTAAATAGATTTGCAACCTCCCTTTGGATTTAAACTCTAGTTTCAAAAATTTAAATTCCACTCATGTGATGCCATGCTATGATGCACAATCAAAAGCAACTGAAACTGGGGATGTTACAATTCATCAATAAAGAAAGACGCTTGATCCACTGTTCATTCTCAGTTTACTTCAAGTTCAAACACGTCATCAGCACTTTCGTTCTACCGAGAGCATCGCTAGTTCTACTGTGAGCAAGAAAACAGAGGAAGATTGAAGAAGAAGAAGACCCGAGCAAAAAGGTGAGATCAGCACCATGCCTCGGGGATTCTTCTCCTTATTCCGCTCGATCCGTCGCCTTCTCCGTGCGGATCGTCGCCGTCGTGGTGGTTTCATCGCTCGCCGGAGCCGATGGCACCGCCGCCCCACCCGTGGCATGCGCCGCCCGCCTGGTCGGCCGCGGCAGCGCCACGGCGCCTCGGCGCCGGCGCTGCCCGCCTGGCTCCTCACCGGCCCAGCGGCCCCGCCGCTCTATGCCGATGAGTATGCGGCGCTCCCCGTGCACCCGGACGACGTGCTCTTCGAACCGGCGCTTGCGCCGCCGCCGCCGCCGCCGGGGTGGTGCCCCGTGCACGGGTGGGGGCCGTGCCCCTCACCCCCGCCGGAGCCCTCCGTTGGCAACTCGGTTGCGCCTCTGCCGCCACCGGTCGTTGAGGTCGCTTCATCCGACCCCCCGGAGCCCCCTCCCGCGGCCGGCACCACCTCTCCACCGCGCGCCGCCTCTCCATGGCGGCCTTGGCCGAGTCCGCCCGCCCCGCCACCGGCAGCAAACGGCGCGGCCGCGTCCCCCGCCGCGGAACCCGGCCGCCGCCGCCTCGTCGCGCCCTTCCCGGGGTCGCTGGCATCCCGCGCCGCTCGCACCGGCTCGTGGTCGCCGGCTGCCCTCGGCCTCCCGAACGGCTCCATGCCACCTCGTGGTCGCCGGCCGCCGAGCAGCTGCTCCTCCGAGGACGAGGCCGGGGGCCCGGCCGCCTCCGCCCGCCGCCGTTGAAGGGGCCGGCCGGCTGGTCGGGTGGCCGCCGCAGCCGCCGCCGTGGCCTCCGCGCCACCGCCGCGCGTCGCCCGGTCGCCGCAGCCCCGCCCGGTCGCCGCCGTCGCCGCGGTCGCCGCAGCCGCCGCTGGCTGCCCGGTCGCCGCGCGCCTCAACCGCCACCGCGGACCGCCGCGCCGCCGCCGTTGTTGCCGCTGTGGCCGCCCCGCGCGTGGCCGCCGCAGCGCCGGCCGATGCGCCTGCCTCAACCGCCGCCACCGACGGGTAGGGGAGTGGGAAACCCTACCCGCCCCACCACTCCCTCTTGACTTGGTCCGGGTGGGCCTTGAGGCCGGCCCACCGGCCTGCCCCCCTTGCGCGCCTCCTATGCGGGCCCAAAGGCCGTCTGGGCTTCGGCCCAGGTTGGCTTGGCCCAACCGGATAAAAGAAAAAAAAGAAAAAAAATGGTTTTCTACACTGCTGTTTTGCACATTAACCCCTGGGGTTTCAGTAAATTGCAAAATAGTCCAAAGTGCAGTTTAAGCTATTTTTTTTCTTTTTTCCCTTTTCTTTTTCCTTATGTCTAGCAGTCTTTTAATTCTGTTTAGTCTATGTTATTACAGTATTTTAATTTTAGTACTATACTTCTGTCGAATACTTTGTATTCTAGATTATCATGTGATGTAATATATTTCCATGTTTATTCCACATGTTGAGATTAATTGCGTCCTAATTTGCAATCGAGATTTTAAATTTCTTACAAATACAAAATCGATTCGCCTTAATTAAGTCTTTTGACTTAATACGAGTAGGAATCGATTTGCAAAATTCAAAGTGATTTCCCTCAAATCAAGTAACGACATACGGCGTTAGGTATATGAGTGTCTACTGATTTTTATCAGAATACACTCGAGTATCTACTGATTTATATCAGATTGTACTCCCTAAGCGCTATATGGCATTAGGTATACAAGTATCTACTGATATTCATCAGATTATACTTGAGTATCTACTGATTTCATCAGATTATACTCCCTACTGCTGCGAGACTTACTCTCGTCGATATGTCATACTTAGCAAATTTGAGATTCACACTAATGGTTTCAAGCCAATTTCTTGAAGCTTTATTAATTTTGCAAAGTTCATTACAACATTAACCATGACGTTCTTAATTTACCGAACGTAAATTAATTATCTCTGGTTTGCCCTCGTAGGTTAACAATGACCGCGCAAGAATTTGAGGCGCTCGCCCTCAATGGTCACAACTACCCTACATGGGCCATGGACATCAAATCAGTCTCGCGTCCCGTGGGATTGTGCGTGCTATCCAGGATCTGGCGATTCCTTTCCCGGATGGAGCCACGCCAATGACAGAACAGCAAAAATATGCTGCCTTATACATCATTAGGCATCATATTCACCCAGATCTAAAGTCTGAGTATTTAGAGGAAGAATCTCCTCGTACTCTGTTTCTGGCCCTCAAACGAGGTATGAACAGCAGAAGGCAGTTGTCCTGCCCGAAGCACTCCTCGATTGGACTCATCTCCGTCTTCAGGACTTCAAATCCATCGGAGAGTACAATCACGAGGTTCATAAGATTTATTCCAAACTATGCTTTTGCGATAAGGAACCTACTGATGCGGAGAAGATAGAAAGACTCTATCCACTATGCTTCCCGCAGATAGGATCCTTCAGTAGCATACCGCGCTCGCAACTACACCGTCTATTCCGACCTCATTCATATCTTACTTCAGGCCGAAAAGCATGATGAGCTACTCACTAAGAATGGCTCTCAGCGCCCAGTTTGGGGCACAACCTTTACCTGAGGTTCATATGAATATCGCGAATGGACAGAGGTTTGACGTGCCTCCAAGGGCAAACCATCAAACTTCAAGGGTAAGCGGAAGCGCAGTAGGAACAAGAAGCCTAGAAACTTCAACAGGGGAAAGGCACCGCAAAGCCTAAGTGTGACAAAACTAAGCTTTGCGACAAATGTGGATGCTACTCACACCCCACTAACAAGTGCAAAACCCCAAAACATCTGGCTATTCTGTACCAACAATCTCAAGGACGCATGGCACCCTCAAGGGAAAAGTTTGAAGCCAACTTCAACCTTCATCCGGATAACACCAATGGAGATGGCAGTTCGCTCAATGTTCCTCCCGGACCAAGCAACACCATACCTCTCCATCAGCCAGAGGACCCTGCCGACACGGAGAACATGATGATTGAGTTTGCCTCAACCGATATGTTTGGAGACTTCGATTAGTCTCTCAATCTCCTTGATGATCTATTTTAATTATGTCCATTTGTGATGTGTGTACTAAGAACATATGTATTGTTGTCATTTTTATATTGTATCAGCACATTTGATATGATAAGATTGTCTACTATATATTTACATGAGCTTTTCTTACTGAAAATTCTTTTATATATAGTTATCTACGGGGACAATCCGATGAAAGAAGAATTATGCCTTGTGGACAGTGCTACCACAAACTCCATACTAAGAGAGTTAAAATATTTCTAAACTCTGAAAAAGATGAATGGAGATATTTTAACTATCGCTGGACGCGATACGGTAATTGTTGGCACTGGACGTGCCATATTTACCCTCCCAGGGGGTACACAAGTGACAATAGAGGATGCTTTGCTGTATCCTGACTCGTCACGTACCCTCATCAGTTATCGAGATATCCGTAAAATGATTTTCACATTGAAACCCATGAAGACAACAAAGAGGAGTATCTACTCTTCACTAAAGATTACGGATATGGCAAGCAAGTACTTGAACGAATTCCTTCTCTATCGTCCGGATTGTACTATACGTACATCAAGCCCGTAGAACATGTTGCATATAAGTAATTTTTCAGAATGTTAACGCATTCCAAACATGGCATGATCACCTAGGCCATCCCGGTATCGGGATGATGAGAAAAATTACTCGCAATTCCATCGGTCACAATTTGCTTGAGTCAAAATTTCCTCAATCTTCGGACTTCGTTTGCACATCTTGTGCAACGGGAAAGCTAATTTTGAGACCCTCGCATCTCAAAATACAAGCTGAACCACTTCAGTTCCTTGAACGCATTCAAGGAGACATTTGTGGTCCCATCCAATCATTTTCTTGACCCTTTAGGTATTTCATGGTCCTTATTGACGCATCTACACGATGGTCACACACGTGTGCCTTTTGTCCACATGAAACCATGCATTTGCCAAGATAATGCGGCAAGTCATTAAGTTACAAGCCCATTATCCAGAAATCGAATTAAGACAATTCGCATGGACAATGCTGCAGAATTCTCCTCACGTGCCTTCAATGATTATTGCATGGCTTTGGGGATTGAAATTCAGCACTCTGTCCCATATGTCCATACACAAAATGGTTTGGCTGAACCACTGATTAAGAGGATTAAACTCATTGCAAGATCTTTGTTGATGAATTGTAGCTTGCCAACCTCTTGTTGGGGTCACGCAGTTTTACACGCTGCTGACTTAATACAATTGCGACTACTGCATATCACAGTACTTCCCCTCTGCAATTGGGTACGTGGAAATCCTCCTAGCATTTCCCATCTGCGTAAGTTCGGATGTGCTACGTACATCCCGATCTCACCACGCAGCAGCGGACATCCATGGGCCCACACAGGAAACTGGGGATCTATGTGGGGTACAAATCGCCGTCGATTATAAAGTACCTGGAACCCCTTACTGGGGATCTGTTCACATGCCCGTCACGCTGACTGCATATTCGATAAGGAACATTTCCCGGCATTAGGGGGAGATTTCAAGTACCAGAAAGAATGCCCGAAAATCGATTGGAATGCTATAACCATTTCATCCTCTAATCCACGTACCCAAGAGACCGAACTCCAAGTTTGGAAAATCATCAATCTGCAATATCTTGCAAATATCTGCCAGATTCGTTTACTGATTTAAAAGGTGTTACCAAGTCCTTAAATCCGGCCAGAAACGCGCCCGAACGAGTGGAGGTACCAATAAAAATCACTCAACTCCCTGTTCCCAAAAAGAGGGGGAGTAGTACGGCCTCTGACCCGGAACAAGCTTCTCGGAAGCAACTAAGGAAATCGAGGAGAAAAACCTCAAAGTCAGTAAATGCAAGTCAACTCAACGCTGACAAACACCTAATGGGTAGTGCACACCCAGTGGATGGGCAACCTCCACAACCTAGCTCCAGTCCGCACACACTGGCTGGGCCATCGGAACACCCAGACTCATGCGTATTGGGAGATCACGAAGAGTCATCAAGGGTGCAAGAAATTTCTACCAACTATATCGATTCTGGAGAATCATTCAACCGTAAGTCTACGATTGTCGACACCTATTTTTCTGCCACAATTGCAAATACCCTTCTCAATGATCATGATCCAAGGAGTATCGTCGAGTGTCAAAAACGCTCCGACTGGCCTAAATGGAAGGATGCAATACAAGCGGAAATTGCCTCGCTAATAAAAGAAGGTATTCACTGAAGCAATACCGACACCTCCCAAGATTTTCCCTGTGGGATTCAAATGGGTTTTTATCCAAAAACGGAATGAGAACAATGAGGTGGGGAGATACAAAGCAAGGCTCGTAGCACAAGGGTTTACGCAGAGACCCGGCATTGATTACAATGAGACATATTCTCCGGTAATGAGTGGAATCACTTTCCGATATCTCATATCCTTGGCAGTGCAAAATCATCTATCTATGCAGTTGATGGACGTCGTGACCGCATACCTTTACGGGTCACTGGATTCGAACATTTACATGAAGGTTCCTGACGGAATCCCTGTCCC
Organism: Stipa capillata; assembly: GCA_019208055.1. Taxonomy (NCBI): domain Eukaryota; kingdom Viridiplantae; phylum Streptophyta; class Magnoliopsida; order Poales; family Poaceae; genus Stipa; species Stipa capillata. The sequence continues at coordinate 27,246 of JAGXJF010003523.1, forward strand.
GAATGCAAGCGCAAAATGCAACATGTACTGTGTAAAACTGAATAAGTCATTATATGGCTTAAAGCAGTCGGGACGGATGTGGTACAAACCGACTCAGTGAGTTCCTTCTTCAGAAGGGTTACTCAAACAGAGATGATTGCCCATGTGTCTTTATCAAAAAGTCCTCTACAGGATTTTGCATTATTTCAGTGTACGTCGATGATCTCAACATCATCGGCAACACACAAGATATCGATGAAGCACGCAATCACCTAAAGACGGAATTTGAGATGAAGGATTTGGGTAAAACCAAATTTTGCTTAGGTCTTCAACTTGAGCATCTTCCCTCAGGAATCATGGTACACCAAGCTGCCTATATCCAGAAGATATTGGAGAAGTTCAATATGGACAAATCCTACCCATCTAAACTCCTATGGTGGTTCGCTCTCTAGACGTAGAGAAAGATCCATTCAAACCGAGGGAAGATGGGGAAGAGACATTGGGACCCGATGTTCCATATCTCAGTGCCGTTGGAGCGCTCATGTATCTTGCAAATTGCACAAGACCTGATCTTGCTTTTGCAGTAAATCTACTTGCTAGACATAGCGCAGCTCCCACCAAACGCCATTGGTCAGGGGTCAAGAATATCTTTCGATACCTCCAAGGCACAAAGGATCTTGGCCTATTCTTTCAATTCCAAAGAAATTAGGACTCCAATATGATTGGATACACAGATGCTAGCTATTTATCTGATCCCCATAATGCTAGATCACAAACCGGCTTTGTGTTCCTACATGGTGGAACTGTCATATCATGGAAGTCTTCGAAACAGACTCTTGTGGCAACTTCTACCAATCATTCTGAAATAATTTCATTATATGAGGCATCACGTGAATGCGTATGGCTTCGCAGAATGATAAACCACATACAGCAGTCATGTGGAATTGGTTCTATCAAATCACCTACCATTATCTACGAAGATAATGCAGCTTGTGTTGCACAGATGCAAACAGGATACATCAAGAGCAATATCACTAAGCATATTGCTCCAAAGTTGTTCTTTCCCCATGAACTCCAGAAAAGCGGGGAAATAGACATCTTGCAAGTCAAATCATGCGACAACTTAGCTGATTTATTCACGAAGTCTCTACCAACTTCTACATTTCAGAAATATGTTCATGAAATTGGTATGCGACGACTTCGAGATTTGCAAGAATTAGGGGGAGTGTCTTCCTGAATTATTCCTGTTCAAAGCATCATATTACACTCTTTTTCCCTTTATGAGTTTACTTTACAGGTTCTCATCAAGGTTTTTAATGAGGTAATATCAACATAAGGACATATGTCATATTTTCCGTTTTCCCCACCGGGGTTTTTAGGAAAGTATATACGACATATTTATTGCTCTCTAAACTCTATGAGTCTTCTCGTATTGAGTTAAAATGAGACAATGATGATTATATGCTGTAGCATTTTCTCCTTATTTTCCCATTGGGTTTTACAGGAGTTTTACCAGCATATCAAACTCTATACTCCTCATATTTTTCCACATGGTTTTTGGAGGAGTCATATTTCAAGATGATGTTGTTCGCAAGGATAAGCATTGATTAGGGGAGTGTTAAGGATAATGTGAGGCAGTTAATCCCTGCTTTGGAGGAACTGCCGAGCAGTTGCTAATTTAGCAACTGCAGCCCGTTCCCTGCACTCTTCCTGTACAAACACATCACTTGTAAACTCTATAAATAGATCATTCATCAATAAAGAAAGATGCTTGATCCACTGTTCATTCTCAGTTTACTTCAAGTTCAAACAATCGTTTTGTATCTTTGTGTTTCTTTTTTTCTTCTTTCTAAGCTTTGCTGCTTGTTCCTACGCAATGTTTCATCAGGGTTGTTTTTTGTTTCCTTTTTCATTCTTCTTCTTTTCGTTTAATTGTTTTTGTCTCCTTTTTCATTCTTCTTCTTTTTGTTTAATTTTTTTTTGTTTCTCCTAGTTGTCGTTAAATAACAATTGCATAGAATTTTCATCAATATTTAAATAATTACTTTAGGGGTTTAAAAGAGTAGCAAGTAGAGAGCGATCCTTTTCTTGGTGTTCTTTTACTTTAATAGTATCTTGTGATTAGTCCACTTTTATTTGGAGCTATATCAATAGAGCATATTCGTACGGGAGATAAAGAGGTATAAACCTTTTTTTTGCTTGTATGTGGATCTTTGTCTGCGTATTTCTTCATTGACCTAGTCGGGAACGAAAGTGGTGGAACATAAGGCTTCTTTATTTCAGCAAACATCAACTCGTGCTTTATTCTCAAAATAAATAGAAGATGTTGGTGGAACAATAGAATGCCGTTCCCCGTTATTAAGAGCATACGTAATAATACTAGGAGTGTGCCTTTTATAATCAATAATAGATATTGTCGCAGCAACAAGAAATTTTCTTTCCTCCTTACTTTTCTCAACATCACAATCAATATGCGAAGGTTTTTCATCATCATGCCATTGATAATATTTTTTATGCATAGTATGTAAAAGTTTCCAAGCTTTAACAGTTTTATTCATGAAAACATCATCAGCAAGAAAATCCAAATATTATTTAGAACACAAGGTTAAACTTCCATAAAAGGTTTGAAAAGTTATCACATCGGGTACCATGAGAAGGACAAGCACACAATAATTTTAAAAACCTTCAAATGGCAGGAAACAAGTGCTCATCATCATCTTTTTTAAAGTTCATAATTTCCTTCCTATATTTATCAATCTTACTTAACGGAAAATAATAATATAGGAATTCATTAGATGTACCTTCCCAAGTTTTGAAGTATTCCGGAGGTTTTGAATGTAGCCAATAATCAACTTCATCTTTTATAGAGAATGAGAATAATATCAACTTGAGCTTGTCATCTGTAAATGCAGCATACCTCATCATAGAACATAATATATAAAATTTCTCTATATGAAAGTGTGGGTCATCTTCTTCCTTCCCATCAAAAGCGTCCTCTCCAATTAACTTGACATATCCAGGATTGATTTTATATGACACCTTGGGCTGCAGCAAACATGTGCTAGTGTGCAAAAGTTTTGGAGAAGGTCCCAACAATTCTCCCAAAGTAGCCTTAGTAGCAAGCTAATTTTCTTGGTATTTTTAAATGGTTAAAACCAAAAAATAAAAAAACAGCAAGCTAATTAAAAACAAAAATAAGAAACAACAAGCTAAACAATAATAAATATAACCCAGTGCAAAGAAGAATGAGACACTAAGCGCTACGCTCCCCGACAATGGCGCTAGAAAATAAACTTGATGACCTACAAGTGCATATGATCAATCGTAGCAATTTTTGATGTGCGAGTATTGAGTATCAACTAAGGAGCAAGTAGGAAAGCACCTCACTCCATAATTATATGCGTCAAATATAATTGTTTTGCACCGAAAAACAAAATAGTTTACTTTACTATTACAAACGATAAGATAAATATTTAGTAATGTAAAGAGAGCAATTAAGACAAGAACAACGTGCAAATAAAGTAACTAATAGCTACTAAAAATAAACGTGTAATGTGTAAATAAAATGACTAGACTCAATGCAAACAAGCGTTTCTAAGCAAGCGGTTTCTAGCAATTCAACGGTTTGACTAAAGGTGAAGATTTTTACTGGTAAAGAAGGCGAGGCTTAAATGTGACTAAAATTAGTAGCTAATTCACACCCTTGACTATATTTCTAAAATAATAATTAAGATTTCCCTGGCCATAACATAGGGTATGGAAGTCACCGTAAATCCTCCATATCAACGATTCATGAATTAGAAATAGGTTTCTCTCATACCATACTTCCTTAACCAGTTATCATCTAACAGTGCAAAACCATGTGCTAATCCCATGTATGTGTACACTTATACACTAGCATAAGGGCTACATCAATACCAACAACACATATGTGCAAACCATCTCATATTATATTACCGATGCCATAGAACAACACACTACTCAAACATAGACCAGACGAAAAAATAAATCATAGGAAAATAATTTATTGAATCAAATAGAATGTTCAACGTGCAAATAACAGTAGGTATATAAGGGAGAAAGAGGGAAGAAGAGGCGTTGGTGATCAAGGTGTGGAGGCACATCCGTGGCAGCAGCGTCCCCTGGATGTGGCGCCCCTCCTCTCCTTATTTCTTGGTCTTCTCCCCTTGTAGTAGATGAGTTCTTGAGAGTAGATGGTGACTGTGATGAAGGGAAATTCGTGGCTTTGAGGAGATTAGATAAAGTAGTGTTTTCTCTCTTTAAATACATCTCTTAGTGCTTCCTTGGTTGTGTGATCAATAGCACTTTGATCTAAGTGACCTTTAGCATATCTAGGGGCTTCCAAAACCCTTCCTTTACCCCTCATGAATCCAATGCAAAAAACCGCGCTCAACTTAGAGTTAAAATGATAAAGTTATGGCTAATCCTGTGACTCCCATAGCTCTCCCATCGCGCGCCTGTATATTGGGCCAATTACATGGTTCGACTTAATTTTACAATCTTCATAATTTTGTCTTCCTAACTTTGAATTATTCCCGTTTTAGGGTAGCTTGACGAGACGAACAACTTTCTTGTTGCAACTAATGTCGGCCTAACAAAAGGACTATCAGTCCTAAGGAAACGAAGTGTCGTTGACACAGTCACGGTGTTGAGATCGTTCTCGAGTGAGTGCTAGTGATTGCTTAGAGTGCTGATTCGAAGATGGTGTTGTTACTAGAATCAATTGTGGAGATTGAATAATAATGAAGACAGAAAATAAAAATGCGTAAAGAAAAATTGAGATTGCTAATATGATGATGAATAGGCTTAGGAGTGAGTTTCACCTGTAGATTAGAATATTAGTACATGGATCATTAGCATAAATATTATTACACCGATAACCAAAAATAAATGATCAAGGGGGGGACACATCTGTAATTCACCTATGTTGATATCCGCCTACTCATAGGATCTATTGTCCAACCCCAAATACCGACATCCACCGTGTCACTAGAATTATTACGGTGTGAGCCAGACCAATGTTTAAAGCATTGTGACTATATTGGATCTCCCTGGAGTCTCCTCATGGTTCCCTCCTCCTCACATCGCTGTCGCTTTCGCTTCGAAGGTTGCAACAATTCCTCCCTAATGTTCACCTTGGGCGCCTATTATCAAGATGATCATATAAGAAAAATATATCGAGGAATCGAGATACAAAATAAACATGATCCGATACAAGTAATTTTAATCTACTAAGCAAATCCTCCTCCCAAAGCCTATGGAGGACTACTCGCGATCCATAGATATTACCAAGATCAAATCAATGGAAACATTACAATAAGGAGATAAAAGGAAACAGTACTTGGATTAAAATACTTAAACCATCTTAACAACATTGCTTCTTGGCAATAGTAATGGAGAGAGTACAAATCTATGGTGGCTATGGTGGTGGCTGCATGAGGTTCCTCATTCTCTTCTTCTTCTCTCCCGGTCGGTCCTCCTCTGTGATCCTCTCTCTTCCCCCCTCTTCTTCTCTTCTCTTCTCTTATATAAATCAGAAGTGTTGTTTAGGGTTTTTTGGAATAACCGTCGTGATTCTCCTCAAAATCCTTAACAAAGATTGCTTGATTTGACGTGGCAGCGCCATACACCAGTGGTACGACCTTGCGATGCGTGCAGTACTAGTCGTACCACTGGTCGTCTTGCCCACTAGAACCTCTATTCGGGGTATCATTTTTTCATGGCACTCCTCTTGATGAGTAATTTTCAAATATATCCGTATATGTCCCTTTTCCAATGATCCTACACACATTCAGTCCAAAAAGAGAGATTTACACAATCTGATGATCAGTTAGTGATTAGTAGCAGAAATCAGGAATAATCCAGTCAAAATTCATTGAATAAGGATCAAACTTAAAGAAATAAATGAGTACAAAATGGACTTATCAGCAATCTTTCTAATTTGAGGTCATCTTAATGGTGAAAATGGCTAGAAACAATATTTTTCCTCTTAAAACTCATCCGGATCATCTCATTACTCGCTCAAATTTTTATGACAACTCTATTAGGTTCCAGGACATCATCCATATACAAGAAATGAATGAGAAAATAAAATAGATAATTTTTTGATGCATCGCCATCCATCTTTGGTGCCATCAGAATTTATTATGATATCAACCATCTTCGACGTAATCAATGATTTTTTTGGAATTAATCTTATGCATCTTTCTCTTTAATAGTTGTATTTTATGTGTGTTGTAAACTTTCCATGCATGAACTTAGTGATACAAATTTTTGGTTAGTATGCGGATGGGGTAGAGCAACCAACCAATTGGTCATTTACCGTATTTCGCTAGCAAATTTATTAGTTTTATTCTGGCTCATGCCATAATGTATGCCTCTAATTGGTGGCTGGAGAAGAGGTAAAATTTTCTACCTTTTCTAATAATACTAGCATCTCATTTAATTCTTGCAAATTCGTAATTGGTAACTTTTATGTTGCATTACCTCTATTACTTACTCCAGAATTGCTATTAGTGAATCTATATACCTCATGACTCAATTTTAGCTAGTAGAATACCTGTCCTAGTACTATTAGTATTTGCTTATGTTTTACTTTGTATTTATTCTGAAAATATATATCATCTCCTAGTTCAAGTAATTATTTCTTTTACTTTGTCGGGACCCAAAATCCATAACAGAGAATCTTAAGTGAAATCACCCGCTAAGTCAAAACGTCAACCCCGACCTCAACCCTTGGGTATCAATTCCAAGAGGAGTGGAGTGATATGGTTTCGAATAGCCCGAGACGTCAGCCCCGAACTAGCTCCGGCAAACTAATGCACAGATTAAGTAGGGTGATATGGTCTCCTCACTCTTTTCTCACTGAGCCGGAACATCAATCCCAAACTCGTCCCGGCAAATTAATGCTCGGCTGGAGTAGGATGATATAGTTCCCAAACTCCCAGTGGAAGAGTCACTTCAAAGGGGTGATTAAACCTAATAATTCTATGATATAGACTCTGAAACCCTATCCGCACCATGTGCTTCAATAACATACACGCAAGGCACAGACAGGTGAGAACAAACAAGTATCACAATAGCAACTCTGCGACTGAAACTGTAATAATACTAGTTGTTCTTAAAATTTAACAACATAATTCACATAAAGAGTATATTACACAGTGGAAAGCTTAACATGGCTAAGAAGCCGAAAGGTAGGGCCAAAAGATGGCAGCAAAACAAACCAAGCTGCCGAACCCTGGGCAGGACCATTGCCTGGGATTCCCAGTGACTAGTCGTCGTGGGCGTCGATCTCTACATAGAAACCATCCGTTGAGGAGATGATTTCCTTTGCATAAAATTATCAATAACTGCAAAGTGAGTACAAAAATTGTACTCCACAAGACTTACAAGAGAATTTAGTAATAGATGCAACAGGTTTCAATAAGGGGGTAATTGTGGACTATTTTGCAGAAAGCTGATTATTCTTTTGACAATATTCTTTAAGTAGGATGAAATTTGACTACTAGATTTGTAGAACCTAGGGGGAGTTGTGTCTGAATGGTTCATATGTCGTAGTGCTTCCCTAGGATTTGTATGATGAACATATTACCTAGTCCTTATTGAGTTTGGAGTTGTGCTTGAGTGTAGTAAGAAATCAAGCTTTTCAGAACATCCAGTTTTGTATCCGGAAGTTTCACTCTGATTGGAACATCCGGTTTTATATCCGGAACATCCGATCTAATCAGAACTTCCGATGCAGCTTTCGGATGTTCTGATCAACTTTCAAGTTTGACCATGTGTTGATTGATGAACTCGAGTTTGGTCAATTTGTCTCGTGAAAATTGTCTAGAAATCTCAGTGTGTTTGGGTAGGTGTCTCGGTGGTTATGAGATGTTGTGCTCATGGTTGAGCTTTCGTTCTGGGAATTGGAGTTTTTACAATTTGGGATTAATTGCAAAGTCCAAGAGTTTGGAGTTAAAGTTTTTATCATTTTTTCTTGGTAAAAAATGATAGGATGAATTGTTTGGACTAACTTGGGTCAAGGAGAAAATCTTGTGCTTGCAACACTTTGCTTGGTCTATTGTGTGCAGGTGCGAGTTGGGTGCGGCGATGGTTTGGCCACGTGGGACCGGCATGAAGCTTGGAGGGCGGAGTTGCGGTCAAGGAGATGGCGACGACATCGTGCGGCTTAAAAGCATGTACATGGAAGACAAGGAAGCGGTTGGAGCCAAGTTATGAAGACCAAGTTGAGTCTCGGGGGCGTTTTTGGAAAGCGCCAAATCCACCAAGAAGCTTTTCAAGAAACCGCGGCGGAGGCGCCCGAGGAAGTGGTTTAAGGATTGCTTAGGGTGGAAGAAAAATCAGATAGTGGCTAAGCTAGCTAGATGCTTTGAGATGCGTACTAGTTAGGTTAGGCCCATAGGGCATTAAGGCCCAAGTGGTGAGGGGGTTTGTCCCTCCCACTATAAATAGGTGTCAAGGGGGTGCTTACCTCTTTGAGCCCCTTGTTATCATTTTGTAAACCCTAAGAGAGGGGAAGCTGCACTAGAGAGTGCTTTGGCCTAGTATGAGAGGTTTTTAAACCCAAGAAAACCCACAAAAATTCAATGCAAAAAGATTTCTCCGATCTCTATATGGTCTTGAGCTATCTACTCTATGACTCTTTTGATTTTTGTTTTCTTGCCTTCTTTGTGGTTTGATCTGTGATATGGCAAGTAAGTGATGTGGAGATCATCTCTAAACTGATCCCATCACAGCATATCCAAGGATCAACCCTTTTCTTTCTCGATTTTGAGTTTTCTTGAAGGGAAAGGCAAGAAATGGGATTTTGGGATTGAGTCATGAAGAGGTTTTGATTTTGTGGTTGGAGGGGTAGATTAGGTTGCTGTGACATGTGAGAGATCGCTCTATTGACTTCATATCAAGAATCCTCACGAGCAACAAGGAATCGAAGATTTGCTTTTCGTTCAACTTTTGGGGTGTTTAGGAAGAACATGAAAAAGGTCTTGTCTTGAGGCATTTCTATGAGGATCAACACTTGATTCATAGTTACAAGACATACCTAAACTCATCTGCAAAGTTTCACCACTTTTGGTTGGACGGATTTTGAACGAGAACAAAAATCGTGAGGATTTATTGTGTTATGGAAATTGAAATCTGGAGGGTCCGGATTTGACCCGGAGGGTCCGGACTTCCAAACCCGGAGGGTCTGGATTTCCAAACGCGGAGGGTCTGGGTGAACTTCCGAGTCACTCCAGTAGAGATCCGGACACTCACCCGGAGGGTATAGGTGAACCTCCGGGTTCTACAGTAGAGATCCGGACACTCACCCGGAGGGTCCGGGCTGCAAAATCTAGAGGGTCCAGATTTGCATTTTTCAGCCTGCATCGCTTCGCTGTTTTGGTCATAACTTTTGCGTCCAAACTCGGAATTTAGTGATCTTAGACTCGTTTTGAAGATATGGACAAGCTCCACATCACTAAGGACTTTTGGGGGTTTTTTCCACTGCTTTTTCACTCGGATCATACTAGTCTTTCATATGACTATGTATGTGAAGATTTTGTGAAAGAAATTTAAATTCGACATTCACCCCCCCTGTCGGAAGCCATCGATCCTACAAGATTACTTTTAAAGGAGATGAATCGAATCTTCACAATGAAATCTATTGCAGACCACCGCACACTTAACCCTCGATTCTTCCTCAACCACCAGGGAGGAAGCAATCGCTAACTTTTCATCCTTAGATTTGGCATGTTTTAAAGTAATTTTGTAGTTGTCTAATTCGATGCGGATTCTTACCAAGTTGTCCATAACCGCGGACACGGCTATTCGAATAGTTCAAACCCTGCAGGGGTGTACATCTTTACCTACACGTATCAATCGACTCTTAATGCTAGGCCGAAGACACACTTCACGAGGTGTGTTAGCAGAGTGTGATTGAACACGACCTTTACAATGTTTTCGACTTAAGTATGAGCCGCCCTAATGGGCTAATCCATGTACACCAGTCTAGCCAGTACCCCGACACGGTCCCAAAAGTTGTAGCAGGTGATACATCCCTGGTCCCGGACCATGTGTAACCCTTACACCTATATTGAGGCACCACATCACGTCATTTTTCACTCACCCAACAAATGGAAATGGCAAACTATGCAGCTCACAACTCAAGTCTAGACAAATTATTCAGTCGTGGGTGGCCCATTATACCACCCATAAAGAAGTACACAAATCTTGGTTCAAAAGGACACTGGGAACCGGTCCTTGTGGGAAAAACGAGACAACCCACCATGCTCCCAGCCATGGCCTCTCGTCTAAGCCTGATCATTATTAACCAAGTTCATTAGTTACTTCCCGGGGAACACCCATCTACCACTTAACCCACCCAAAGTGTTGTGTTTTGTCTGCCATCCAAGGAATTACGACTTCTACATGACTAAGCATGTCTAAGCATCATTAACTATATAAGTAACTTAGAAGCAACATACTAGTCTAAATAGGTTGGGTGTGGTGGTGTTGATTGAGCGACAAAGTAAGTTATGCAAGGAATAAAGCTAGTACTTAACAGAAAGTATAAGTTGAACGCATGCGATAGGGTTTTGGAAACAATTAATAATTTGCAAATAGTAGGATGATCGCAAAAGGGTTGCTTGCCTTGCGGTTCGGCCATTAAGTCTTGTTCCTGCTCAGGATTATACGTTTCGGAATCTTCCGGCTCTATCGGGAAGAACAAAAATACTGGAAAAAGGAAGTGTAATAATAAATATCACAATGATGAACATCAGCATGATATGAAATGTATGTCATGGCATCGAAGACTCAAAATAAAGGCTAATGCAAGTGGAATCAATTTAATTGGAGTCCGAACGCTCGAGATATCGCGATCCGACGACCTCCGGCTAATCGGGAAACCCTAATTTGAGTTTTAGCATTTACATTTTTCCTAGCATGCAAACATGTATGAAAATGACCTATTTAGATAGATCTCATTTTTCCAAACATTTTGATATATTATTAAAAATGGATTTTCTATGAATTTTCTAAGATTTAATCAATTTATTACCCTTTTTTATTTTTCTCAATAAAGATAAATAATATTAAATAATAAATATTTTTATCACTTATCTCTGTCTTAGCCTCAGAGAATGACATGTGGGCCCTACAGTCAACTCTGGTTAAAATTGACTCGGGTCAATGACAGGTGGGGCCCACTTGTCATATATTTCTGATTTTCTTTTATTCTTTTTATAAATTCTGACTGGTGGGTCCTTCATGTCATAGAGACGGATTCAATTTGAGCTAATCAGTGCATTAACTACAGTTATTTAGTGTGTCGGATTAGTATTAATTACCAATCATTAGCATTAAGGATATCCAAACAGTAATTAATAGGGATTAGCATTAATCACAGATATTAATGACACTTAGCCATAAATGCCCTCATCAATGTGGTCGGGACCCGGCCTGTTTGGAGCGCCGCTGTCGCCGGGCAGGCATTTTAGTATAGGAGAAATAAAACTAGTTTTATTACTTCTCACCTCTTTTTCCATATATATATATATATATATATATATAGGTTTGTCCGATGAGGGTCTTAGCCACGTGGCCCTCGGACATTTTTGAAACAAAAATGTTTTCCAATTTATTTTCAAAACTAGAAAATTACTTAGGTCATCGGCACTATTTTGCCACGGCAGCTAGCCCTGCGGATGTCGACAGAACTGTGCCGGTGAGACCACTTGTATTTCAAAACCACGTTTTTTAAAAAACCCTTGCCTCCTATAGTAACGGCGTAATTCCAACGGTCTCGAGTTCACATACTCGACAACCTCGGATGTCGCCAACATTTCTGAAGATCTTCCCTCTCCGACTCACGATGCTTCTCTACAGCTCGAGATTCAAAGATTATGTTTAGATATTTGTATGGGTAGACATTCCTTCATGTAATTTTTATTTTCTTCTTCTTCATTTTAACCTTGCAACAATGCTGTATTTAAGACATTTGTAATATTCCTGAGTTAATAAGGTTTTAATTTTGATTATATTTAAACATATATGAACGATGAATGCCATGAATCACATGTATGCCATGAATGCACAACTAAACCCCTCCGCTCAACCTAACTCTCGGCGTAGCTCGATTGAATCAGGTCAACTCAGCAACACGAGTTGACCTAACTTCCACCTCACGCCTCTCATGACTAACTCTAGAAACTAGGGCTCTCACAGGGCGGTGCGACAGTGTGGCGGCGGGGCTCGGTCGGGCGGCATCGAAGCGGGGCGGTGACGGGGTGGGGCGGAGCGGAGCAGCAAAGGAGGTGGCGAAGCTAGGCAGCGGAGCTAGGTGGGAGGCGAGGTGGAGCAGAGCCGGACTGAGGCGGCTCGGGTGGTGGGGTGGTACAGCACGACGGGGGCGGGGCGGCGAGGTGGGGCGGAGAGAGAGGGAGAGTTCGGTGGGAGAAGGAGAGGCGGTCGGGACTGTTGGGGAACGTGCTACGCAAAACAAAAATTTACCACGCACAATCCAGCCCAAGATCACTATCGAGGTGCAGGCAACGAGATCATACCTTCGACGATCACGTCAATGCAGCGGAGAAGTTGACCGATGTCGATGAAGTCCGCAAACTCCCACAGCTAGGTTATACCTCCCAGCCGCGAGAGCGATCTCCTCGCGAATAGTTCGCCCGATCGAACGCCGAAGTATACGACGTCTCCGAGGTATCCACGCGTACCGGATCAGTGACACCGCGGTAATGTGTGGACCAGCACACAAGAACAGCGGGGATCTACGAGAAGGAGAAGCAGCAGCGCGCCGGCAGCTGTACTAGATCCAATCTAGAAGAGAGAGAAAAAGAAGGCTGTGGCCAATCTAGAGATTGGCGGCCTAGGGTTTAGGGCTGCTTTTGGGGCTGCCTCTGGGGCTGCTTGGGATACCCTTTGAGGTGCCCTGCTCCTCTATTTATAGGGGTTGGGGCAGCTCTCCCTAGGCAGGTGGAGTCCTACTCCAGCAGGAACACCCTGTTGGAGTTGGAGTCCAACTCCACCAGAACCTTCTAGAACTTCCGGAACTTTCTAGAATTTCTAGAACCTTCTAGAGCTTCTAGAACCTTCTAGAACCTTCTAGAACTTTCCGGAACACTTCCGGACATCACCGGAACCATCCGGGACCTCCCGGAACACTTTCGAGATCATCTGAAACACTTTCGAAACCCTTCTCTCTCGTTCTCCATAAATCGTAGCATTCCTAAATGTCGCTAAAACGTTAAGCGTGTGACCCTATAGGTTCGAGTATATGTGGACATGTCCGGAACACCTTCCAGTCAATAATCGTCAGCGGGATCTGGACACCCATAACGATTCCCACATATCATCGAAGATCTTTATCGAGCAAACCTCGTATTACCGCATATCATCCTTTTGCCTCACGATACGTTACACAACCCGAGGCGAGACTTTGACGGTATGCCTGTGATCAACTCCTTGATCACCATACCTAGTTATCCTCGTTACCGGTTTGTACTCTTTTCTCGTTTCCGTATTCCGGTATCCCCGTGACTAACCTTTTAGACACAATACCTGGCCAGGCGATGCTGGACACCGTAATACCGAGTGGGCCCAGAGTATATCTCTCTATCGCCGGATGGGTAAATCCCAGTCTTGAGATATCTAAAACCACGATATACTTTCTAATGTACCTGAAAGTCACCTTTATAATTACCCAGTTACGGAGTAACGTTTGATGACCCCAAAGCAACCATCCGGTATCCGGGTCTATGATATTCTCATGGTCTAAGGACGCAAGTAAACGTTAACACATAATGAGAAGATACTGACAACATATTGACGAAGTGATCTCGCGGTATCTCATAAGGGGGTCTATCCAACACCATTGTTACCCTAACAATGTGTTCCCATTATTGCCGACATCCTTGTTACATTAACAATGCCCATGATCAGGAAAACAAGACCATCAACAATACATGAGCTAGTCTAGAGGCCTGACTAGGGATCTGAATGGTGTTTATTATTCCACACATGCAATTAGGTTTTCCTCTGAATCTCATATTCAAGAACCAATGCAATTCTAGCATAGAACATAAACTTAATCATGAACATGAAAATAGAATAATAACAACTTTATTATTGCCTCTAGGGCATATTTCCAACAGTCTCCCACTTGTACTAGAATCAATAATCTAGCCAATGCTTAAGCTCCTAACACCTATGGCATTCCGGTGTTGCTCATGCTTTGCTTGTGGTAGAGGCTTCGTCAACGGATCTGACACATTCAGGTCCGTGTGTATTTTGCATATCTTTACGTCTCCACGCTCCACCAATTCACGAATGATGTGGAATCGGCGTTGTATATGTTTGGACTTCTGGTGGGACCTTGGCTCCTTGGCCTGAGCTATGGCGCCACTATTGTCACAATAGAGCTCCATAGGATCCAGCGCACTCGGAACCACACCAAGCTCGGTGACGAACTTCTTAATCCAAACGTCCCTCCTTTGCCGCTTCTGAAGCGGCGATATACTCAGTCTCCGTTGTAGAATCCGCCACAGTGTCCTGCTTGGAACTCTTCCAGCTCACTGCGCCACCGTTCAGTGTATACACCAAGCCTGATTGAGATCGAAAATCGTCCGGATCTGTGACAAAGCTGGCGTCGGTGTAACCCTTTACAACGAGCTCTTCGTCACCACCGTATACGAGAAACATATCCTTAGTCCTCTTCAGGTACTTTAGGATATTCTTCACTGCTGTCCAATGATCATGACCTGGATCACTCTGGTATCTGCTCGTAACACTTAGAGCATAGGACACATCTGGTCATGTACATATCATGGCGTACATGATTGACCCAATCGCGGATGCGTATGGAATCTTACTCATGCGTTCTCGCTCATCAGTTGTTGAAGGACACTGATTCTTGCTCAAACTTTTCCCATGCGACATCGGCAAGAACCCTTTCTTGGCGTTTTCCATACTGAACCTCTTCAGTACTTTATCTATATATGTACTCTAGCTTAGCCCTATTAGGCGCTTTGATCTATCTCTATAGATCTTTATACCTAATATGTATGCTGCCTCGCCTAAGTCTTTTCATTGAAAAACTATTTTTCAACGAAGTCTTAATATTGTCAAGAAAAGATACATCATTCCCAATCAACAATATGTCATCCACATAGAGTATTAGAAATGCTATTGCACTCCCACTTACTTTCTTGTAAACACAAGCCTCTTCGCAGTTCCTGATGAAACCAAACCCTTTGACCACTTCATCAAAGAGAAGATTCCAACTCCGTGATGCTTGCTTCAGTCCATAGATGGATCTCTGAAGTTTGCATACCTTTCCAGCATCCTTTGGATTGACAAAACTCTCGGGCTGTATCATATACACGTCCTCGGTTAGCTTCCCATTCAGGAACGCTGTTTTGACATCCATTTGCCATATCTCATAATTGAAATATGTAGCAATCGCTAGAAGAATCCGAACAGACTTAAGCATCGCTACGGGAGAGAATGTCTCGTCATAGTCAACTCCTTGAACTTGTCGGAAACCCTTTGCGACAATTCGAGCTTTATAGATGTATACATTCCCATCCATGTCTGTTTTCTTTTTATAGATCCATTTACATTCGATAGGCCTCACGCCTTCAGGAGGGTCCACCAAGTTCCAAACTTGGTTCTCGTACATGGATTCTATCTCAGATTTCATGGCATCTAGCCATTTAACGGAGTCAGGGCCCATCATTGCTTCCGTATAGGTCGCAGGCTCATCGTTGTCTAACAACAATACCTCGTCCGAAAACCACTGTGGTTTCGTGCGAATCCTACCAGACCTTCGTGGTTCAGCTGCTGGCTCGACCGAAGTCTCTACATCACATGTAGGGGCTTCCGTATCAGTCATTGTGGGAAACTCTGGAACCACTTCCGGCGTTGCATCACTTTGACCTAATGACGAAGATTCACCAATCTCGTCGAGTTACACTATCCTCCCACTCACCCCTTTCGCAAGAAACTCTTTCTCGAGAAACACACCGTTCTTTGCGACAAACACTTTGCCTTCGGTGCGGTGATAGAAGGAATACCCAACAGTTTCTTTGGGATAACCAACAAAGAAGCATTTATCCAATTTGGGATCGAGCTTATTTGGTTGTAAGCGCTTTACATATGCATCGCATCCCCAAATTTTAAGAAAAGACAAGTTGGGTTTCTTCCCATGCAATATCTCATATGGTGTCGTTTCAACGGATTTAGATGGTGCTCTATTTAGTGTAAAAGCGGCAGTCTCTAAAGCATAACCCCAAAAAGACAATGGCAGTTCAGTTAATGACATCATCGATCTTACCATGTCCAACAAGGTTTGATTACGTCTCTCGGACACTCCATTCCTCTGTGGCGTTCCGGTAGGCATAAGCTGTGGAACAATTCCGCAACTCTTCAAATGTTCGCTAAACTCGTAACTCAAATACTCCCCTCCGCGATCTGATCGCAGAAACTTGATTTTCTTGTTACGATAATTTTCTACTTCATGCTGAAATTCTTTGAACTTTTCAAAGGTTTCAGACTTATGTCTCATCAAATAGATATACCCATATCTACTCAAATCATCCGTGAAGGTAATGAAGTAGAGGAATCCACCGCGTGCAGCTGTACTCATTGGACCACATACATCCGTATGTATGATCTCCAATAAGTCACTCGCTCATTCTACGTGGCCTGTGAACGGCGTTTTAGTCATTTTACCCATTAGACAAGGCTCGCAAGTGTCAAATGATTCATAATCAAATGACTCCAAAAGTCCATCACAATGGAGTTTCTTCATGCGCTTCTTTCCAATGTGACCCAAACGGCAGTGCCACAAATAAGTGGAATTCAAATCATTTGTCTTGCGACGTTTAGCGTCAGTGTTATGGATGTGTGTATTACCATCAAGATTCATAATAAATAACCCATTCACAATGGGAGCATGGCCATAAAACATATTATCCATATAAATCGAACAGCCATTGTTCTCAGACTTAAACGAATACACTTTAGACATTGTTCATGATTAAAGCAACTCAAATTAACACTTAATTAGAGTAAGCTCCCACTAAAACCAATATCCCTCATAATTGATTATTAGTGATTCAAGATCCACGACTCACTTACTCCACCATTGATGTGACATCACTGATGACGGAATAACGAGACCGGTAGGTCAACATGCCAATCATATCCCATATGACTCTTGTTCATCTTTCGATGGGTGTGTTCCGAGCCCAAGACGATCTTGCAAAGCTCGTCAAGACAACCGAGTGCCCTGCTGCGCGAACAGTTCGCGCCCACCTCATATATGTCAAAGCTATCGTACCCATGTGACATGGCGTTCCTCAGAATGGCAAATACTCCAGGCGGTGCTACACTTGGAAGAACACTAACTACTTTGATATTTGTGTGAGGGATCACCCTATTTAACAACGTCTACCACGCATCAAACAAGGTGCATAAAAGGGATTAACATCACATGCAATTAAATTATTGTGATATGGTATAGCCCCTTTTGTTGAAGAAGACTTCTTCAACATCTTTTGGCGAAGAACTCCTTCTTCGCATACGGCGTAGTGTCGATCGATGTAAGATTGTCACCACCATGTCCTTGCAATTACAACTATTTGCTATCACATAGCTAATAAAATAAATGCATTACATGGCTTTCTAGTTGACGTGTAGGTCAATACAATAAATAATGACAATCGTATTGGCTCCTGCCGATTGCCGTACTCATGACACGCAGGTCATGACAAAATTAAAATTACAAACACTTTGCATCTCATACAATCACATTGCATCACATAGGCTATACCACATCACATGCATACCCTGCAAATACAAGTTAGATACCTCTAACGTTTATGCTACAATACGTGGCTTTATGGCTACGTTGCAAACCGTTTACTACCTACGTTACAATAAGCACGATTGCTCTTGCAGTTATTTAACTGTCGGGGTGTATGGAATTGGAGACTCGGAAATCTCGAACCCCATACTAAACTTCGTCATACGCATGACCCCCGTGTAGATCACATCTACAAGCCCGCTCATTGCAAATTTATCTTTCTCAACTAAAGTGAAACCAAAGTCATTCTTAGCATGTCTCGATCCGAAGATCGTAAGGTTCACCGGACCTCTGAAAATTTCACGATGCCGCCGAGATCAAAATTTTGCAATGAGAGGGAAACAACAAGAAAATCCGGTGGTAGATCTCATCTAACACCCCGCACATCATATGTGCAATGCCGCATATCACATATGCTCTAGTCGTACCTACAACTATGCATAGTACTGCTCTGATACCACTGTTGGGGAACGTGCTACGCAAAACAAAAATTTACCGCGCACAATCCACCCCGAGATCACTATCGAGGTGCAGGCAACGAGATCATACCTTCGACGATCACGTTAATGCAGCGGAGAAGTTGACCGATGTCAATGAAGTCCGTAGACTCCCGCAGCTAGGTTATACCTCCCAGCCGCGAGAGCGATCTCCTCGCGAATAGTTCGCCCGATCGAACGCTAAAGTATACGACGTCTCCGAGGTATCCACGCGTACCGGATCAATGACACCGTGGTAATGTGTGGACCAGCACACAAGAACAGCGGGGATCTACGAGAAGGAGAAGCAGCAGCGCGCAGGCAGCTGTACTAGATCTAATCTAGAAGAGAGAGAAAAAGAGGCTGTGGCCAATCTAGAGATGGCCGGCCTAGGGTTTAGGGCTGCTTCTGGGGCTACCTCTGGGGCTGCTCGGGATACCCTTTGAGGTGCCCTGCCTCTCTATTTATAGGGGTTGGGGCAGCTCTCCCTAGGCAGGTGGAGTCCTACTCCAGCAGGGACACCCTGTTGGAGTTGGAGTCCAACTCCCCCAGAACCTTCTAGAACTTCCGGAACCTTCTAGAACTTTTCGGAACACTTTCGGACATCACCGGAACCATCCGGGACCTCCCGGAACACTTTCGAGATCATCCGAAACACTTTCGAAACCCTTCTCTCTCATTCTCCATAAATCGTAGCATTCCTAAATGTCGCTAAAACATTAAGCGTGTGACCCTATAGGTTCGAGTATATGTGGACATGTCCGAACACCTTCCGGTCAATAATCGTCAGCGGGATCTGGACACCCATAACGATTCCCACATATCATCGAAGATTTTTATCGAGCGAACCTCGTATTACCGCATATCATCCTTTTGCCTCACGATACGTTACACAACCCGAGGCGAGACTTTGACGGTATGCCTGTGATCAACTCCTTGATCACCATACCTAGTTATCCTCGTTACCGGTTTGTCCTCTTTTCTCGTTTCCGTATTCCGGTATCCTCGTGACTAGCCTTTTAGTCACAATACCTGGCCAGGCGATGCTGGACACCGTAATACCGAATGGTGTTTATTATTCCACACATGCAATTAGGTTTTCCTCTGAATCTCATATTCAAGAACCAATGCAATTCTAGCATAGAACATAAACTTAATCATGAACATGAAAATAGAATAATAACAACTTTATTATTGCCTCTAAGGCATATTTCCAACAAGGACCGGGGGGAGAAATAGAGGAGGGGCGGCGTCCGAGTGAAGCAGGAGGTGGCCGGGGGGAGGGGCTCCGGTTGCCACGGTGGCACAGGGAAGCAGGAGGTGGCCGGAGCGCTGGCGGAGAATAGGGATGAGGGAGGCGGCGGGGGCGAGAGGATGAGGACGGGGCGAGTGGGCCAAGCGGCGGGGATGGGCCGGGGGGAAAGAGGGAAGGCGGGCTGGGGCAAGCCAAGCGCGGGGAGGGAAGCTGGGCCGCTCGGCCCAGCCAAGAGGGCGAGAGGCGGGGCGGGCCAGCGAGAGAGAGAGAGGGGGAGAAGGAGCGGGCCAGCGGGGAAGAGAAAAATGGGCCGGGAATAGGCCCATCCGAGGGGGGAAGGATTAGGTTTAGATTTTTTAATTTTTCTTTGAAATTTGTTTTACAAATTTAAACAATTCAAAGACCCATTTACAAATTCAAATTCCGATTCAAATTTTTTTTGAATCATGCACATGCCATGATGCACAATTAACAAGATTTAGACCTTGGGGATGTTACAGCGGGGCTGCGGCGTCAGCTCAGTCGGGATGGAGGCGGACGGCAAGGCGGCGCGGCGGAGCAGCGAGACGACGCATGGGCTCGGCGGCGAGGCGTGAGGAGTGGAGGCTCCGGAATGGTGGGGAGGCGAGGAGCGGAGGCTCCTGGTGGGGCGGGGGCGACGCTGAGGCTCCGAGTGAGGCGGCGCAGCACCAAGGCGAGGAGGCGATGTGGAGGCTCCGGGATGGCGGACTGAGGCGACGGCGGTGACTCCGGGATGAGGCGGCGAGCGCTCGGGAGCGGTGGGGCGGCGAGGTGGGGCTGAGGCGAAGCGACGGGTCCACGGTGGGGCTTGGTGGCGACGGGGGCTCCAGGGCGGCGAGGCTTCGGGAGGCGGAGCAGCGAGGCGACATCGACGGCGGGGGTGGCCGAAGCGCACGGGAGAGAGAGGGAGGCCGAGAGAGAGACGGGTAGGAAGGGGGCTTCGACCGTGGGGGTATAAGAGGAGAGAGCAGCGGGAGCTCCGAAGAAGGAGGTGGCGAGGGGGCGGCCGGGTGCTCGCCACGGCAGCCGTGGTGAGCTGTGCCGTGAGCAGCTCGTGGCGACGGCGGATAAGGGCAGGGGGCGCGGGGATGAGGATGAGCCGAGGCAGGCCAGGCTGCGATGGGAATTGGGAAGAGGGGAGGCCGAGCGGACCAGGAGGAGGGAGAAGGCTGGGCCGCCGGCTCAATCGGGGCGGGAGAAAGAAAATGGGCCCTGGGAGGGCCCATTCGGGGGAAGAGGGTTTAGATTAGGTTTTCTTTTCTTTTTCTATTTTTCTTTTAAATTTCTCTTTCCAAAAATTGTTTTAACTCCTTTTCTTAAAAGTTTCTCCTCATTATTTTAAAAGTTCAAAATTCTTCTCAATTTTGACTTATGCGTGAATGCCATGATGCACACGATAGACATGTTTAAGATTTTAGGCATGTTACATAATTTTTTATTGCAACCTAGGGGTTCACAACTATTTGAGAAAGATAGTTGTGCATCTCAACTTTTGCTTTTTAATATTTTTGGTGTGATTTCAGACTTGGATCTAGTGAAATTAATCACCGCCCTGTGGGTTCAAGTCTTTCTCATTGAAAAATATACAATTGATTTCTTGCAGTTGGGGGTCAAGAAATATTCCATTTTCTGTATGCTAAAAGGAGTGTCAACGGCGAGTGGGCCGTTGCTATAGCCGCATTGTGCTCACCGACAACGTGGGCCAGGAGGGCAAGCGGGCCATGGGCACTAGCTAGCTGTTCAACTAAGCTGCGCTTGCCGACTAGTGGGCCAGGTAGACGAGCAGGCTGCAAGCACTAGTAGGCTATGCAGCAGCGCTGCGCTTGTCAGCCATATGGCCCAGGCGTGCTGCTGGCATCGATGGCTGTCTATGCCATGCTTGCCGGTCTCGTAGGCTTGACGGATAGGTTGTTTCGTGCTTGTAGGCCACTTAGGGCCTATTTGGTTGGGCTGTGGCTGTTGACAAAGCTGTTGTTGGCTGACTGTCTAGAAAAGCTGTTGTGGCTATGAGAAAGTGAACATATGGCTTTTGGTTGATCCAAATTATCTACAACATTTTGGAAAATGAGCACTGAAGTTTCAGCACATTGCAAAAAGCTGGCAGAAGGCAGCTTTTCCAAACAACTGAATTTGCACTGCAGAGCCTACAACTACCGTTGGTAAAAGCTGCTGAAAAGCTAGCCATTTGGTTGGGCTGTAGCTTTTTGCAGTGAAAAGCTACTAAAAAGCCCAACCAAACAGTGCCTTAGGCTTGGTAGGCCGGTGTCCAAGGGATTTTCCAGAAAAGACCCTGAGAAAATAAGGGATTACATAAATATTTTTCTATGTAGAAAATCTTGCTATAAGCACTCTGTACTTTATTGAATTCAACAAGAATTGCTAAATTACGTTCTCTCGCAAAATCTCAGGCATCATTTTTTGCACTTATTTTCTGCATATTACATATAGTTTTGCTTATTATTCAATTCCTTTGCTTAATTTAAATATAATTGCTTAAGAAAATACTAAATTTTCTAAAGAACATCGTACCATATTTTTTGCATACCACTCATATGTTTTTACATGTAGTAAAACTTGTGTATATTTTGAATGGACAATGTAGCATGTCTAGCTTGTCTAACAAGGAATTTACCGAGCTAGCCTCTCACAGCAAAAACTAGTCGACATGTAAGTATGATGTGGAGATCATCTTTGATGCAAAAGGACCTAGGTGTAGTAATTGGTCAGGGTATGGGACTTGCCACATCTTCAAAAAGGGGACAAGCTCTGCACTTTCGCCGCCACCATCTCTCGCCCCATTTGAAGGATGAGTTCTCGAAGGAGAAGGACGTACCCTACCACATTCTGGACCTTAGAAGAGCGCTTTTTGAGTCTCAAATATGTGCTCCACCCCAAGATGGAGGAGGCATGGCGGAACCTTGGCTTCCAAGACTTCAAATCCGTCATGGCATACAACTTTGCTCTACACAAAATTTGTACTACCCTTAGGCACTATGGCAAGGAGCTCATTGAGGATAAAAAGATAGAGAAAACCTTCTCCACCTTCCATGCTAGCAATGTGGTGCTGTAGTGTCAATACCACCATGACAAGTACAAGAAGCTACTACTGCAGATTGACCCTCTCCTGGAGGACCTCCATTGACGGGCACCGAAAGGACCGTCGTTGGAGGGGATAACCACTGACGGACACATACGAGACCGTCAGTGGAGGAGACCGCCAGGCCACAGGTGAGGACCTCCACTGACGGGCACATAAGTAGCCCGTCAGCGAAGATGAAAACATGGTGCCAGAAATTGGTACAGATGACGTGATCTCACCGCTGACGGGCTCCACTTAAGAGTCCGTCAGTGGTGATTGGGCCTCTACTGACGGGCATATCGCGTGTCCGTCAGCGTTGGTTGTTCGCGGGATGACGGCCGTATCACTGACGTGTCCTTTTTGTGAGCCCGTCAGTGCTAATTTCTCCTATATAAAGCAGAGGCGGCGCTGTCTGCTGGCCAGTGCTCGCGCGCCCACTGGCCAGCAGCGAGCGCCCCCACCCGCACGAACCCGCTGCGCCGCCGCCGCCGCCCCCACCCCACATTCAAACCCTCCCATCTCCCCAACCCCCTCCTCCTCTCCCTCCTTCCTCCTCTCCCCCCTTCCCACACTAGATCTAGATCTAGAGATCTTGCTAGATCTCTTTAATTTCCCAAAACCCTCCCATTTGTTTTAGATTTCTTGACCCATCTCTAGATCTCTCTTTTGAACCCAACAAAATTTCTCATCTCTCCCTCCTCCTCTCACTCTCTCCATAGGTCTCTTCCCTCCACGAAGTTCCATTCACTCGCCGAAAAGATCGCTAGCGCTCGGTAATAATACTCTTTTAATTTGGATGAATGAGATACGCTCGCCGAGGCCTAGTGTTTATTTTTTGAACTGATTAGTTTCGTGTCGTAGGAATTGATTGATGGATCGCAGTTGGATGTACGACAACCGGGCGACAGAGAGTTGGGCTATGGCTTTGAATGAGTTTCTTGATGTCGCGAAGCAAGATACGAGAAGAAAAGGTGGCACGAAGATTTGTTGTCCGTGTCATGATTGCAAAAATTTGGTAATGTTCGATACGAGAGGGAGGGTGACGGTACACCTGGCGCTTAAGGGTTTCATGCCAGGTTATACACGTTGGATATGCCACGGTGAGGAGGAGGAAGATCAAGTGCTACAGCAAGATGCCAAACATGGAGAGGACGAAGAAGACGAGGGGAGTTTCGAATCTGACCCCGAAGAAGAAACGGGGAATAATTTGGCCGATATGGTGCAGGACGTTCACATGGTGGAGCAGGTCGTGCTAGATCCTGAGAATAAAAGAGAGGCTGCTAAGTTCACAAGACTAGTTAAAGACTCGCAAACCCCGTTGTATACCGGTTCCGATCCAGAACACACGCGTCTGTCAGTCACGCTGGAACTTCTAAGGATCAAGGCAACCCACAATTGTCCGAACGAAGGCTTCGATGAGACATTGGCTTTTCTTGCAAAAGTTTTTTCGAAAAACAACTTGCTGCCTACGAGCACCGAAGAAGCCAAGAATGTTGTCTGCCCTCTTGGGAAGAAGCCAAGAACTGAATCTTTGTAACTTTTTCAACACGATATCTCAGAAGTCGATCTCCATTACGCGTTGCCATAACCTGCAGGAGGAGATCATTGTCATACTGTGCGAACTTGAGATGTACTTCCCTCCAGCATTCTTCGATATCATGGTACATCTCATGATCCATATCGTCCCGAAGATACTGGACGTAGGTCCCGTGTTCCTACACAATATGTACCCGTTGGAAAGGTACAATGGGGTTGTAAAGCGCTACGTTCGTAACAGGTCACAACCAGAAGGTAGCATCATCCAAGGCTATGTTGCCGAAGAGTGTGTCGAGTTCTGCACTGATTACTTGGCTGATCAAAAGTCCATAGGTGTTCCTGTTTCACGGCACACGGGTAGGCTTGATGGTGAAGGCCATGCACGCGGACAAAAGCCTTTACATGTCTATAATTCAGTACCGAATAGATCAGATGACTATGACAGAGCACATCTCGTGGTCTTGCAACACCTGACGGTGGTGCATCCCTATCTTTGGATGCACATGGTAAAGCTTAAAAAAGAATACCTGAAGAAGGGAGAAGCGTGGCTCTCGAAAGAGCACAATGCAAAGTTCGCAAAATGGCTAAAGAACTACTGGTATGAAAGGCCTCCGACAAATTTTGAAGAAGAGACGGTCAAAATGTTGTCACAAGAACCTGCGAGCAAGGTCCTGACATTTCAAGCATATGATATCAATGGATACACATTCTATACGGAGGCTCAAGACAGGAAAAGTACATATCAGAACAGTGGGGTGACGATGGAGGCTAAAACCGGTAACCATAAGGACATATACTACGGTGTTATCGAAGAAATTTGGGAACTGGACTACACCGTCACAAAGATCCCCATGTTTCGTGTCAGATGGGCGAAAAATATCCATATCAATGATGACAAATTCATTACTGTGACTTTACCTCCCCCGACATCTATTGAGTCAATACAGGTCAAAGCAATCAGTGCGAAAGATGAGCCATGGGTTTTAGCTAAACAAATCTTACAAGTCTTCTACATAAAAGACCCAAAGGCACAGAAGCGCCATGTCGTTAGAAAAGGGAAGAGGAGTATTGTCGGAGTCGATGGTGTTGTTGACGAGGAGACTATGACCAATTCGACGACCCGGACTCCGAGCCAGAAGCTGTTGATAAACGCCCCATAAAAAGGAGAAAAGCTACTAAGGATGCTGAGCCCTACGTAAGACGCAGTCATGCCGAAGGACTAACGTATACCACCAAGAAAATCACTATTCATGAGAAGATTTCCGAAGACAACGAAACCTACTTAATTGTATCTGTATGTATAATAGTGTCTTGGTTTGCATGATTTCATATAACGTGTGTACTTCTGTATGTGTAAATTGTGGATGAATTTGAAGTACTTACAAAGCAATGCATAATCCAACTTCTGCGAAATTGTCTGAAATTTTAAACATAGCCTCACGAGGTCATATAATTACCTCGTGCCAATTTTGAACTTTTTTTAACCACATTTAGATTTTATAAAAAATAAAAAACCAATAAGATGCAAGCAAATATTTAAATTTTCCCAAGCAAACGTTTGAATTTTTGATATATTTTTTGGATACGAACTAAAAATATACTACGGTACGTATATATGAAATTTTCTATTATTTAAAGGCCTTCTTTAAGGTACTTCTAGTGAAAATTTGAAATATATCCAGTAAATAACTAGATATTCATTTAATGCGTAAAATATAGCAAATGATTTCAGAAAAATTCCTAACTTTGACACGAACAATGTAATGTAGTACGTTACATGTAGAAAAAGTTTGGAGCGTAGCTAAAAATGATTTTTGAAAGGTTTTACACATGGTACCTCAAATTGGTATTTCAAAAAATAGAAAATTCGAATTATTACATAACAAGATGGAACGTGGTGAATTATTAGCGTACAATATTGTAATATCAAGTTGTAGTCCAAATCTCAAGTTCAAATGATGAAGAATTTATGATGTGTACTTCAATCTTCATATTTCCCCTTTAAATGCTATGAAGTTTTCTCAGAGATGGTTAAGTTACAAAGCAATGTATAATCCAACTTCTGTGAAATTGTCTGAAATTTTAAACATAGCCTCAGAAGGTCATATAATGACCCCATGCCAATTTTCAACTTTTTTTGACCACTTTTAGATTTTATAAAAAATCAAAAACCAGAAAGACGCAAGCAAACATTTGAATTTCTGCAAGCAAACGTTTGAATTTTTGATATATTTTCTAGATACGAGCTAAAACGATACATACGTACCTAGATATGAATTTTTCTTCCATTTAGAGGCCTTCTTTAAGATAGTTGTAGCTCAAAGTTGAAATATATCCAGTAAATAGCTACATATGCATTTAATGCCTAAAAAATAGCAAATGATTTCAGAAAAATGCCTAACTTCGGCACTAACCCGAAAACAGTAAAAGCCCTAAACCAAAAATACAAAAACACTAAAACCATATAGAAATAACCCTAACATCACCTTAAACATGAAAACCTAAAATTAAATAAAGAACCATCACCACTGACAGGCGTGGCCAAAAGGCCCGTCAGAGCTGACCCTAACCTAGCCCTAACGACCATCGCCACCTCTACTGACGGATGCTGACCAAGGGCCCGTCAGTCGTACTCGTAACCCTAACACTAACGAGTCCCTCCATCTCCACTAACGGGCACCTAATTGCTGCCCGTCAGTGGTACTAGTAACCTGACGTGTCCCCCACCTCCACTGACGGGCCCTTTATAGACGCCCGTCAGTGGTACCCCAAATCGTATATAAGTCACGCGCGGGACTTGGCGAAAATTTCACCAAGTCCCGCGCGTTCAATTGAACCAGCAGCGAGACGGTTGCCCTCCCCTGACGCCGCTAGGCTGCTCCGCCGCCCCCTCCGCCGCCTCCTCCGGCCTCCGCCGCCGGCCCCGACGCCCGGCAGCCCCATCCGGTCCCCTCAGCCCCGACGACCCCGCGTTGTAGGTGTTTTGTCTTTTGGTTTTCTCATTGCTATGGTTAGTTCTGCCAATTTGGCCACATTTTGACAATTCGTTCATCATTTTTTCCATTTTCTAAGCCGATTTGTTCAGCTTTGATGCATTTGGCACCATTTAGAAGAAAATTGAAGGTTGTGTGCATCGATTGATGCAGAGACTAGGGAGTCTTCTCCTCCTTTATCTAAAATAAACTTGATGATGAATAGTATGGTTTCCCGCATATTAGGGGTATCCGTATACAGAATCCCGGGACTTTAGGAAGGTACAGCGTACCCGGTAAGGATCCCTGGACGACAAGGTAACCCCTCTCAGGAAGAGAAGACTCCCCTTAAACTAGGAAGTCAATCCCAACGTTTAAGGAGGCCAGAGTCCTACTCGAACGTAAGTCCTCGTCCAGTACGACCCTGGGAACCCCCTATATAAGGATCAGCAATCCCGTAGGGGAGGTGGGACAAGTCCCCCAGATCCAACAGGTCTTTCTAGTTGCAGCACAAGCAGCATAGGATCTCAGGAGGCGAAGCCCTAGAAGACCCGCTGCCTCGAAGGAGTCGAGCCCGGTGGTTTAGCATAGATTAGTCTACGATTAGGCCTAGGGTAGCCACTAACATATACCCCCCCATTGTAAGGGGGGTAGGTTTTGTAATACCCAAAGTCGATAAGTAGGTTTTTCCTCGCATCCATGCATACATGGCATCATCATCACCACACCTTGTTTAAACGTAGTTGTATATCTATTTAATTTTATAGAATATGTTAATATTTCATCCTCGGTGGGAAATTGTTGCAAACACCAATCAACATATTTGAAACTATATAATATGTGCATATCTCATCCTTGAAAACTCAATTTGTGGAAATCAACACCAATCAATTTATTTGAGCGTCAAGCCTCGACGATAACTCTGACAAGGGGGTGGGGCCAGTGAACCCCCGTCGATGGATTCCCCTAACAAACTTCCCCCTCCTAATCTTTCTCTCTTTCCCCAAAGCTGCCCCAAAGATCACATAAAATCATAGCTCGAATAGCCCCTCCGAGAGGAAACCCTAAAGCGTCGAGGAAACTAGGGTTTGAGAAAAAGGGGTCCAGATGTCGATGAAACTTTGTCAAACTTGAGGAATAGACTTGGATAGTGAAAAATGAGATCCATGACAAGTTTCACAATTTTGGGGAAAGTCCCAAGCCCTAACCCAAGCTCAAAGCGACGAATTAGGTCAAAACTAGGTTTGAACTGGAACCCCCATTCAAAACAACTCCAAATTGATTCAAATTTATACAGTAGGTCCTAAATAAAGTGTAGAGCACCCTGTAAAAATTTCAGAAATTTTGGATGAATATTTGTACATGAAATAACGTGGGGAGTAGTTTTGGTATTAAAGAAAATCAAAAAGAAAAACTAAACCCTAACCGACCCAGGCCGAAGCCAATTGGGCCGCCCCCAGGCCGGCCCATCTTCCCCTCTGCACCCCGCGCGCGCGCTGCACGAGCCTCCTCTACCGCCGCCAGGTGGGCCCCGCCTGCCGGTCTCCCCCTCTGCCGCTGCCACGCGGGCCCGCCTCGCCTCCTGCCCCCCGCGTCAGCGCCTCTGCGCCACGTCGCCGCCACTCACACGGCCGAGCGGGGCGGCGCTGCCACGCCGTTGTCCGCCCCTCGGACCAAGCCGCCGCCCCATAAAAGGGGGCCGCCCCGACAGCCATCTCGCCCTCGTCTCTTTCCCCTAAACCTAGAGCCGCGCCACCTCCTCTCTGGAGCTCCTCGCCGCCATCTTCCCGAGCAGCCGGCGACCCTCTCCGACGAGCTCCCGACGCGACCTCGGTCCTCCGCCGCATCCCCTTCTCCTTCCCTGAGCACCCTGCCGACCTACTCATCCTCCTCCCCCATTTTTCTTTGCAGATCGGAGCTCGGAGCCCCCTCGTCGCCGGTCACCG
The DNA here is from genome assembly GCA_019208055.1 of Stipa capillata. Classification (NCBI taxonomy): domain Eukaryota; kingdom Viridiplantae; phylum Streptophyta; class Magnoliopsida; order Poales; family Poaceae; genus Stipa; species Stipa capillata. The sequence goes on from JAGXJF010003523.1 coordinate 56,394, forward strand.
AAGCAAACCCGCCGCCCTCGCCGTTGCTAGCTCCAATCCGGCCGCCTCCGTCGCCCCCAAGTAGCTCCTCGAGCTTGCAGTGAGCTCTTCGAGCCCCCGCCATCCTCCCCGTACCCTAGAACGCCCCCGAGGCTCCTCCGGCGAGCTCTCCGGTGGAGCGCCGCCGCCCCAAGCCCTCCCCCCGTCGGAACAGTGAGGGTGTGAGAGAGAGGGAGGGGTGAGAGAAATGAGGCCACGTGGCCTCTTCCTATTGGGCCACGGGTACTCTTGGGGGACCCGCATGTCGGTGGGGGTGGGTTTAGTAGGGTAGATCTGGTGTAAGATGGGTTCGGGTGCGCGTAAGATTTCAGGTTTGGGCGGGGTAGGCTTCGGGTACGGGTAGCAATTTAGCTCAGGCCGAAAAAGGAAAGTAGGTTTAGGGTTTAAATTCCATTTTTGGACAGAACTTCAAATGACCATATCTTTCAAACCGTGAATCCAAATTGGACAAATTTTATATTTCTGGAAACCTTGTAAAATTTCCTACACTTTGGCTGAATCAAAAATTTAATTTGATTACATGCACATGGAAATATCTAGGTTAGAAGTTTGCTACGTCCGAGGATCCATTAACCCTAACTTCGCGACCGTAACTCCGATTTCGATGAATTATACCTTTCTGGAATCCTCGTGAGAATCTCTATGATTTGGGACCAGTAGATTTCCAATAGGAGCACATGCATGGGGAGTTACCCAAGAAAAGTTATCTTACCACCGTCGGGAGTCAATAAACCCTAGGTACACGATTATAACCCTATTTACATCAACCTCGCGACTGACACTACTTACGTTACGGGGAACCTAACCAGCACCTTGTTAAGCCCTATCATCGATGTTATTAACCCTAAGTCATCGTAATCTTGCATAAAATGACATGCATGCATATTTAGGGTTTTTGTACCACTTCCACTAGGCTCCACGTAAAAGTGGACAACCCTAGTATTCAATTACCCTCACGTCATCTTAGTAATACATATTTAGCATAGCATATCATGCATACATGCTGGACCTTATGGATTCCTTTTTGTTTCTTTTCCGGTACTTGCGTTATTCATAACAGAGGCTGAAGAGGAAGACCACTTGACTTACGACACCAAGCAAGCGCTAGATCCTAGCACCCAAGGCAAGCAGAGCTTGTTGCATTGCACTCTTAATATTGTTCGTATAATCCTGATTGTGTGCCTTATTCTTTCGAGTATTGTTTGTATAACTAGCATGCTAGGGAATGTGATTGGAATTGGTCAGAATCGATGGATGGTTGGAGTATGATATGCCGTATGTCAATGGTGGTCCCAAATCAAAATTTCTAAGTCAACTGGAACATTGGTAATAGTGAGATGGAGAGCCGAGGGTGGGTGCACGATGAATAAGGTGGTATTAATTGAAGTGATGGGGCGACCCCGGTGTATGAAGTCCTTGAGTGTGATAATCGCCATACCACCGGAGGTGACTTCATCGTGCATTTTTCCCTTTCCACGCGCGAGGACGTTAGCGACAATCGACGCTTTGGTGTTGATGATGGGCCTACCCCTTGGAGGCTAGCTACCTCAAGGGAGTGAGGCGTCCATATCACCTTAGGAATCGAGGTGTCGGTAACGGTCCGAGAGATTAAAGGATAAAGAGCTATGATGGATGGACTGGATTTGGAAATGTGTGGTTTATGATTTTGGAATGGATCAAGAGAGATCTTAATGTGAAATGACTGTGGATCTGATGGTGATCTTGGGATTGGATTCATATGGGAAAGAGATATCGGATTGTGGGTAGTAATACTTGAGATGTTATTTAAAGTTCGATGATCCTGTCTTATGTATATTGTTACTCTGAGAAGCATCATGTTTACTTATTGTTGTACTAGTATGAGTAGGGCATTTAATCAAGCACGGATAAGTCTTGCGAGTACATTCGTACTCACCCAGGTTATCCCTGGAGCTTGCAGGTGAGCCGGTGGTCGAAGATTACTTTGACGATGCTTAAATCTTGGTTTCCCTCGGTAGTGTTCGAACAATGGGATAGTTGGTGTTTTGTCAGCGGTCACTGTGCCGCTGTGGGACTCACTTATTTTGCTTCCGTTGTTGTTAAGTTCTCCGTACTCGGATATGTTTTCCGGTGATAACCGACTGATGTAATATGTTGTCCCATCGTGGACTATTAGTAGCAATGTCGTATTGTAGGGCTTGGTGATGATATCCGAGTTGTTAATTCCAGGCTGCCCTTACGCAATGCATGTATGATATGAAGCGTTTTGGGTATGCCGTGAAGGCTTATGGTTGTACCGGTTGTTACCAGGTTGGGCAGGGGATCGGTTGAGTGACCCGCTGGCTGAGATGCTGTGCCGGCCAGGCAGGTGTGAGGGCGTTCTACCGGGCTTTCGAGCGACCCACTAGCCTTCGAGCTAGGTTAGGGTGTGGGTACAAACTGCCGGGCTCCTCCGACCTTGTCTTCACCTAGTAGTAATGGGAACGACTCTGAGTCTTCACCGGAATCTGGGATCTGTATGTGGTTTGAGGAAGATTGGTCGCTTCCGGCCGGCTCTGCGTGTGGCGGGTGTCGGATCGTCTCGCCTTGGTACGTACGGCGCATGGTACCGTGCCACCCCACGGGCTGACGAGTCCTCTCGGTCCTTGGCGACTTCGCGTTCCTCTAATCATATATGGATTTTGGGTCCGTGACACCCTGCTGTCAGAGCTCCTGGCACTTGGGCCCTAGAGGTCCCTACCCCCCAGTAATCATCATTCCACGAATACCGTAAGATCGCCGATTCACCGATCGTCGACAGATGGCACCGACCGTGGGGACCTCTCCGGACCAAGCCGTCCAGGAAGAATCAGAGTCGGCAGGACGCGCAACTAAGCGGCGATCAGATCCCAGCACCGGTTGCACAGCCCTCACCGGGTTTTGACCGAGGAGGAAGCAGCAAACCCGGCGGGAAAACCTATCTGCAATCTCGCCCCGTACTGGGCACTCGGACCAGGGTTTCTACGACAACTTTGGCCCTATGGACCCGTACCGGTTACGGATCAAGTGGATTTCGGAGAGTACGCCCCTGGAGAGGACTCGGATGGCGAAGCAGATCACTTCAGAGCCGAGTGCGCTAGGGCCTTCAGCGGGACGTTGGTCTTGAACGACGACTTCCCGGCAGGAACGACCAGCCCCATGGTTGGAATTTCTCCTGTAAACTCTAATCGTGAGAACGGATCAAGATCTTACCCACGTCGTGTCCGATGAGGACAACGTGATGGAATACGAGTACACATCGTCCAGCCAAGGACCCTCGAATGGTACTCGCGATCGACGATGGTCGAGAAGACCTCGAAGATCAGAATCTGCCCGGTGGGCTCGCAGGCAGCACAATGCAACGGCTGCCTCCCACATGAACGGGGGCTTACCCGCTGCCGGGGAAAGAACTCCTCGCCGGAACGGAGACCCGCCTGCCGCTGTGGAGAGATCCCCCTCGGGAACGGTACACCGGAGAACTCCGAATAGAGAAGATCCTGTTCGATGTGGTCGACTTCGAAACAGCATACAAGCTATCTTGGGGCGCCCTACTTTGGCCAAGTTCATGGCAGCAACACACACTACGCCTACCAGTGCATAAAGATGCCCGGCCCAAAAGTGTCCTCGTGATAAAGAGCTCCCCCAGAGAAGCACTCCTCTGCGACAAGCACAGCCTCGACCTCGCAGAGCAGCACCTACCCTCTAAACCAAGACGCCAGCGTGGCGGCTCCCAGCCACCACGTTGTCAAGACCAACCTCCACGACTACGAGCGACGACTTCGGAAAGTACGTCCCGCCAAGTCGGAGAAAGAGCTCCACGACTAGGTCGGAACAAGGAGAAAACAGGGCCTTCCCCTAGATAGGACAACGACTCCTCGGGAGAAGCCGTCCGATCCAGGTCGCTCGTGCCAACGGTAGAAAGGTCGCGTCCATTAGAGAGTCCCGTGCAACCACCTTCAGTAAGATCGCACGACCGTCGCCTCCTCATCGGCAGATTCCAAAGTTGCACCAGCTCCAGCCTTAAAGATCGTCAAGCTACGAACAAGTCGATGATAAGACACTTCGGGCGCCGCCGCCCAGCACACGCACTCGACAAAGTTTCGTCAGCGGGTCACGACAAGAGGACGAGAGTCTCTAGGGGCAACCGGCGACAAGCTAAATGAGGAGGGGACGTCTTAGTTTTTCTCTCAGTTTTCATAGAATTATTTTTCTTACAGTAGCCTGTAAAAGACACAGTTTTGAATTATACCAAGTCTCTAGTTCAATATCTTCATTATTAATTATTTCAGACTGCCTATCCGAGATATCTCTCGAAAAGTCAGTCAGGGGCTGGATAAGAACACGGCAAGTTGATGTACGAGTACGAGTGCTGACTTTTTTGACCCGCACAAGGGATAAGGGTTCTGCACTATAACTATCAGGGACGCAAGGAAAACCCCTTAACGCGTTTGCAGGTGATAGGGGAGCCACTAAGCCCCCCACCTGACCAGACCTAAGGCCTGGTTGACTAAGCTCCCTAATTCCGTAGCAATGTCCCCTGATCCCGAGTAAAGGAAGGGAAAAAGGTACGAGTACGACTAGATCAACGAAACCCGTACGCTTATCCACATCTTCGACTACTCGGAGCAGAAGATACCTCGGGTAGAGTGAAACTTTGTTAATCGGGCAAGTGTAGAATTTACTAGCCAAACACCGGAGTCTTCCCTCAACTTAAGAATACGGAGGTGCTGCCATGGCCACGACAAGCTGTACGAAAGACCCCTTATCGCGTTTACTGATGACGAGGAGCCACGGAGCCCTCCATCCGACTAAACCTAAGGACTGGTCAATCACAGCAAGAACGACCTACGACACTATTCGTATACCTACACCGAAGGGAGGCAAAGGGCACTGGTTCCGACTAAAGTCTACGCTTGCATCCGACAAGGTTTCACATAAGCAGATCAGACAAGCTTTCGGAAAACAAAACACACAGATTAAGCACAGTTACTAATCAAAAAGTGTTAAGTCAGTTTAGCAGGTTATCTACATTCAACCATTCGAGACCTCTTCGCCTCGCAGTTGGTTCCCCGCTGGTCACGGACGAAGCGAGCAAAAGGCAAAAGGTTAGTTTCAGTAAAGGTAAATTACGACTAACGTTTTCAGTTGTTTATTGTATCTAGAAGCGCCGCGACCGGGGGGCTAGACCCTCGCTCAATTCGGACGACATGCGTCCTGAGCTAGGGGCTCCACAGCCGACTAGCCCCATGCCGAAACTGACTCCCCCAACAGGAGAATGCCTGCAGTATGCACTGCAGATTGACTTCCCGGCCACGAATAACGGGGCCGAGTATGAGGATTTGCTTGCCGGTCTCCGAGTCGTCTCCGCACTTGGTATCCGTTGCCTACTCGTGAGTGGGGACTCACAGCTGGTAGCGAGACAAGTGTCCAAGGAATATCAGACCTTAGACCAGAACATGGCAGCTACCTAGCAGAGGTGAGGAAGCTAGAGAAGAAATTCATCGGGCTCGAATTACGGTACATTCTAAGGAAGGATAACCGCCGAGCCGATAGTCTTGCCCACCTGGCATCCTCATGATCTCTATGTCTATCCGAGACCTTTGCAAAAAGGATTTCGACGCCGTCCATAGCTTCTAGCGAACCTGTGGACGAAGGGATGGCTGACTTCGAGTCTAAGAGCCGTTCAAGGACGTCACCAGGTATTGACGCTCCAAGTGGAGTTACGGGTCAACTCGTAGCTCCCGTCGGTCTTGAGGATTCGTGGATAGAACCCATCCACATGTACCTTCACGATCGAACAGTACCCGAGGACGATGCACTATCTGAGCAGGTTGCCCGACGCGCCTAGACGTACTTCCTGGGCGACAGGGCCCTCTATCATCGAGGAGCTCACGGAGTGCTCATGAGGTGTATCACTCGGACGCAGGGTAAGAAAAAACTACCCGAGGAAATCCATGGAGAGGTGTTCGGGGCACATGCATCTTTCTGAACCCTGGTTGGAAAGGCCTTTAGACAAGGATTCTATTGGCCGACAACTCTCCGTGACGCGAGCGACTTGGTGAAGCGATGCCGTTAGTACCAATTTCACGGTAGATGTATTCACCAACCCGTCCAAGCATTGCAGACGATTCCCTTGTCGTGGCCCTTCACGACATGGGGCCTGGATATTCTGAGGCCCTTCCCGGTCTCGCCCGGGGGCTACAAGTTCCTATTCGTCGCAATTGACAAGCACGATGCGGTCTAACTGGCGTCAGCCAAGCAGTAGCACAGAAAAAGGAAAGATTCTTCATCACCACGCAAAAATTCCGCCACGACGGTTCGGTGTCTCAGAAATCTACCCAGCGAACGCGTGTCTGTGATCAATGGATTAGATTAAACCAAAGGTGCTTCACGGGCAAGCTAGCCCAGAAAAATGCCTTGGACTACTCGGAGGTTCATCCCGACCAAGGATATCACGACTACCCAGTAGAGATATTACCTACTCGGGAACATTGTCAGCAAGAGTACTCGAAGTCGCCTACTCGGAGTTGCTTCCCAGACAAGGGCAGATTTCCAACAGAACCATCATGACCTCACTTCACGTATTAATGGGGGGCTTGATGATGAATAGTATGGTTTCCCGCATATTAGGGGTATCCGTATACAGAATCCCGGGACTTTAGGAAGGTACAGCTTACCCGGTAAGGATCCCTGGACGACAAGGTAACCCCTCTCAGGAAGGGAAGACTCCCCTTAAACTAGGAAGTCAATCCCGACGTTTAAGGAGGCCAGAGTCCTACTCGAGCGTAAGTCCACGTCCAGTACGACCCTGGGAACCCCCTATATAAGGATCAGCAATCCCGTAGGGGAGGTGGGACAAGTCCCCCAGATCCAACAGGTCTTTCTAGTCGCAGCACAAGTAGCATAGGATCTCAGGAAGCGAAGCCCTAGAAGACCCGCTGCCTCGAAGGAGTCGAGCCCGGTGGTTTAGCATAGATTAGTCTACGATTAGGCCTAGGGTAGCCACTAACATATACCCCCCATTGTAAGCGTGTTCTCCATCAATATATAGCAACAGGACGTAGGGTTATTATCCTGAGGGAGGCCCGAACCTGTATAAAAACGGCTGTCCCCTACTGTCAGAGCTCCTGGCACTTGGGCCCTAGAGGTCCCTACCCCCCAGTAATCATCATTCCACGAATACCGTAAGATCGCCGATTCACCGATCGTCGACAAAACTATATGTGTTCTCAACTTAGGGATACTTCATTTCAAAAGAACTATGGATTGACGAATCAAGAGTGTAGTTCTTGTGTTGGTTCCACTCTATACCTCTACTAAAATATTTTGATAAAGTTTAATATTGTATGTGCTTTTTGGTGCATGCACATGCTGGCTTGAGGACCTATATACTAAAATAGACATTACTATTAAAATGCTCATCCTAGATGCCCCATCATAGTGGGTTCACTGAAATAGACTCCTCTCTATAAACAACTCATCCCTAGCCCTCTATGAGAGCCCGCGAATAACTCTCAGGCCCCTTGTGTATACTTCATCAGTTGAAGATCAAACTGACAAACACAGTCGAATGATAACATAGCACACATCACATAGTTTATTACAAAAATGTTTGAATAATAAACAACATGCATGTTTGTAGATCATAAACATAATAATTATTTTTCAGAAATATCGGATCGACATGATCTCACACGAGGCATGCCTTTGTTGACATAGCCTTCTTCTTCTCCTCCGTGGTCTGGTCTTGAATCAGTCATGTCACTCCCTACACGTTGTAATGATATCCAAATTGAAAATATGAATACAATAAATAAGCATAACAATAATAACTCCAAATAAAAGAGAGTGCAGAGGGTTGAAGGACCTTGATGACTTGGAGACCAGGGAAGAAAATAGCAAGATATTAAGGTTAGATAGGCTCAATAGGATTAAGGTTAGCATGTGCTAAGCTAGGATATAGCCTATGCCCACCCTTAAAGAATAGAATAAAACTACAAACCCATAAGTAAACATATATCTATACATGGACATTAAACTGTATAAGCCATCTATTTATATGCTGCCCACTAGCTAGCATGCAATATCAAACCTGTCATACTAGTTATCATCAACCACGCACTCTTAACATGCGAGTCTTCAAATAAAGAGTAACCTTAGCATGTTGGCATATATACAAACAAGTGCAACCAGACCTACATGCTAGTATATGCACTCCGTAACCATTCCTTTGCACTAGCGAACATGCAATATAGAACTAGCCAATACTACTAAACATACACATAGAATGAGAAGCTTGTTTGGTATCAAACTCCCATACCAATAGGAGTAACCATCTGTAATGTGCCTTGGATTGTCAAAGCATTTGAGCTATAGTTTATTTAACAAAACTAGTGTATGAGCAGGAACTAAACTATTAGCAAATACTATTGTTTTTCTTCAGTTTTAAAATGGCCGCCAGTAGTACTCCCTGCTGGGTCCCCGACCCGAGCACTAGAGCCCGTTGATGACAGCATGGCCCCCCTCGTCGTGGCCGCACCGATCGATGCACCGACCCTGGAGGCACCCAAGCAAGTTGCCTCCGAGGCGGCCAAGGAACCTGCCCTCGAGCTGGCCGAGGATCAACCTCTCTTAGCGGCCGTCACAGCTGGACAAGAGCAACCTGCCTCGGAGTCCAGCTCTGGCTCTGCCTCCGAGTCAAGTTCTGAAGGGGACGAGGCGCGTGAGGAGGAGGTACCGACTCCAGCCCCGACCAGGTCTCTGAAAAGGAGGAAAAGGCAACCAGTTGCCGGACAAGACGTATGTCATCACCCGTGTCGACGACGTCAAAGACATTCCGGCGAGTCCACATAAGGCCGCTAAGACCTTTAGCAACGCCTGCGGGTGCTTAGTACGCGAACAAGTTAAGATTACATGCAAAGAGTTCAGCCAGTTGACTCAGTCCACAAAAGATACTCTCTTGAAGAAACTGTGGGACAAGTACCAGATTCCTGCAGCCGACAAGGAAAGAGTCGAAGCGCAAGCCCTGAAAATCATGGCTAGGGCTCTGAAGACTTGGCGATACGACGCACAGAAAGTCGTAGACGAGGATTGGGAAACCAAAATTAGTAAAAGATGGTCCAAGATACAAAAGGAAGACTGGGACGAATTCGTTGCTCAAATAAGGAGCCCAGAATTCCAGGAGAAGAGCCGCTGGGGAAAGAGCTTCGCAAGAAGAACACATTAGACCACAAGCTCGGCAGCCGTGGATACCTGGGGAAGAGAACGAAGTGGGCCAGAGAGGATGAAAAATTAGCCGCGGCTGGGAAAGCACCTCCTTTCGCGCATCTCAGGGAGCCACGCGCTAGGGAGTACATGAGGGCGCACACAAGCTCTGACCCTGTGACGGGGTCACCAATTTATGAGTCCGAGGAACTGCAAGTGGTGGCCGACCGGCTGGTAACGACTCAACCCAGTCTCTTTTCGTACTTAATTACGTTGCATCCAAATACGCTGTCTTCTCATCAAGTAATTTAACTTTCAGACAGAACTGAGCCAGCAGCCTGGAAGCTCGCAGGACTCCGTCACGAGCTTCCCAAGATGGAACGACGATCTGGTGAAGGCCCGACAGAAACCGGAGCATCGGGGCCGTGTAGTAGGCGTCGGGGATGGCGTTAAATGGGACAAGGTATTTCTCCGAAACCCCGAGGGTTGCCGCCGCCCCCGGAGAGACAGCCAGGAGTTTATGGACAATCTGCGGGAGCAAATGCGGGAGATTGCCGAGCAGATGTGGCTACGTATGCAAGTGGTCGCAGTGCAAGGCCAGCAGAGCATGCTTCCCGTTAACCAGCCTGCAGGATGGAGTAGCTGCGCATCCACCTCGGACAGCGGCCCCTACTCGGTGAATCCCGTCGACAGCATCACCGTAAGTCTCGTCTGCTAAACGAGTCGTTATAGTACAAGCTGATCACATTGTCCTGACTCTAGTGCGGACGGCACGTCTATCCTCTGTTTCGCAGGAAGCCACTAGATGCACACTCACGGTGCAGATTCCTGGCATGAAGGTCCCGGTGGCGCACGGCCAGGTTTTCCCAACGCCGGAGGGGGCAATCCTGCACTGTGTTCCTATGCGGGAGCACCATGCGAAGGTGCAGATGGACCTCGTCCTCAACGACTACAGTGAGGTGTTAGTCCCTGTCCCCCCTCCCCTCGAAGAGGAGCTGACGAAGCTAGGGCAGTGCAAAAACTGCTTCATCCAGTGGCCGAAGAGCCAGATTACTATAACCGTGGCGGCCTCTCCTCGCACAGGCCCCTCGTCCAACAACCCCTCTCCATCAATCGGACGATCTCCGTTGGGGCTCAGCCAATCACCTCCGTCCTTTAAAGACCTGGAAGACCATCTTGTCGGGGACCAGCACATGTCACCGATTTTGCGGTCCTCGGAAGTGTCGGAAAGGCCCTCCGAGGTTCAAGGCGACCCCCTGGATCAACGGAGGGGGAAGATTTTCTCTCCCGCCACACTAGCTGGGACGCTGGAAGCAGCGTTGGCGGCAGGCAAGAGCCCGGAGCCGGTACAGCAGAGGAGGAAAAGCAAAAAGAGACGGGCCGACACCTGCGAGAAGGAAAGAAAGGAGCAGATGCAGAAATCCTTATCCTTCTCAACATCGTCATCTAAATTATCTACACTGACCATGGGTCTCTGGCGAGATGTTTACTTACCAGGTCAGGACATGCTCCCACAGGATGAGCTGGACAATCTGTCGGAGGACATGAAGACGCTTGCATGAAGATTACCTAAAGATGTCCAGAGATCCTGATACATTCTGCCAATATTGGAAGGTGAAGTTGCTAAGGGAATACAATTTCTTCATGCAAAATGACCAAGACACCTTCAACATCAACTTTGAAGACCTATTCAACATGTACAACCTCTATAGGCTCGACACCACGATGATCAGGCTATGGGCTCTCTACCAAGCCCAAGAGTGCAGACGTCTTCAGGACTACAATATTGGCATAGTCGATCCGGTATGCATGAACGAAGGCTATGCCGGGACCCCGGATGGTCGAAGATTTCTTGAAGAATACCTGTCGCATGCATTCGTGGTTCATAAGGATAAGGAGTACATACTACTCCCCTACAACCCTCCGTAAATCCTAAACTTAGCACCGTGGAGTTTTTTTTGTTTTTTACGTATGTATCTCCGCCTGCTTACGTTCATTTGTTCACATTTACGCAGCGACCACTGGGTCCTAATTGTGATCGTTCCAAGCTGGGCCAAGGCTTTTTACTTTGACTCCTCATCGAAAAAGACAGCGGACTTCAGCAATATAACTAAGATTTTGGATACAGCTTTGTTCATAGCCAAGTTCTCAAGGCATACTAAAATACCTGTAAAAGCGACAAAAATGGTACACCATTACAAGTTCCCTTGCAGAGTTCAGCCAAAAAATAGCGTGACATGTGGGTACTACACCTACGCCCATATGGACCTCTTTGTCCGGTACAAGAACAAGCATTGGAAAGATATGAAAGAACTGAAGGCTTGGAGCGAGCTGGGAAGTCAGATGTACGACTGGCGACAGGACTTTGCTCGCATCCAAAAAGTCTTCGCCAGACTCATCAACCTTGAAGTCATCAATCCGATGGGTGAATTCTACGCTGGCCCCCAATTTCCGAAGCCAAACTTAAGTGGGCATCAATAGAATCGTTGTTTCTGTAATTGAAAAACAATTGTTTCATACTTGTGACCGTCGTTGGAGTGTACATACTATATATGTGATTATGAATGTCTTAAGTGCTAACCGTTATGTGATTACAAATGTGTTATGTGATTATGAGATTTGACTCTGTGAATGAATAGTTGGTATAGCCTGTGATTAGGAATAATGTAATGCTATAGCCTATTATTATGAATAATCTAACTGTGATTATGAGTTAACACAAAGGTTTTTCGGTTAGCAGGAATACAGATCTCTACTGATGGGCACTTACGGAATGCCCGTCAGTGGAGTACGACCTCTACTGACGGGCTATTATGACACGCCCGTCAGTAGTGCCACAACCAAGTGCCTCCGACTGGGGGTCTCCTCTGACGGGCCTTATGCGCCCGTCAGTAGTAACAAACACTACTGACGATCCGTCTGCCCGTCAGTGGAGTGACCCCCTCCATTGACATTTCTAGGGTGACGGGCCCCCTGTCCGTCAGTAGAGGGTGTTTCACGACCGTCAGTGGTGACCTGTTCTGCTGTAGACTCTAAACTGATTGATATCATGCAAGTCGTTGAGCAACAAGATGAGATTATGATGAAGAACCATAACTCTCGTCCCACAGGGACCACGGTTGGGCATGAAGCTCATGCTGTTGGTTACAATGTGAAGAAGCCCACCTTCAAGAAGAAGGGCTAGAAGGGTGAGAAGGGGAAGAAGGTCATTGCTCACTAGGGACATCTCTACTCTCAACAATAGAAGAGCGGAGGGAAGGCCAAGGAGGGTGAGAAGCCATATGTCTGCACGACCATACTTGCTTCACTGTGGCACGTGGGGACATTGGTCCAAGACTTGTTGGACCCCAAGCGCCTCATTGAGACTTTCCCTAGAAAAACAGAGAGCAGAAGAAGATGAAGGCCTACTTTGCTATCACTAAGGAGATGGACTTAGAATATGAGGCACTCACCCTTGAAGGAGCTCATGAAGAGAAAATTGTGACCCCTATGAGCACCAATGATATTGATTGCATGGAAACTGAGATGGCCACCGTCACCATTGAGCAGGAGATTACTCCAGAGCTCGCCGAAGCTGTGCCGACCCATGCAGGGGAGCCTAGGGATTGTTAGATCCAAGCAGATCGATGCATACTTCTTTAATTCAGTTTAAGTACTTGCACATACTTTAATAAATTTCATGATATATTTCTATAATGGTTTTGCATTCAAACATTTAACAATGGTTGTAAGTTTTATGAGAGCAAATATTCTTAAGTTTCTATGTGTGCTTGCAGATATATATTATCAGTATTTGTCGTGCTGCTTTTTTCTGTGCTGCATATTTATTGAATTCAATTCTTTAATGTAGAACTTGTGTAGCGTACCTGGACATGTGCACTACATGAAGTGCGCACAACATCCTTGACTTGGAATGATGAGAAAAACATAACGAATCCTAAGAGTCAAGAAGACTTTGAATACATTATTTGCTCATTAAGGAATGATTATCACATTTCCACATGAAGAATGGATTTGCACAAATATTAATCATGAAGATCTATGTATCGATGTTATGTTAAATAGACACAATCTTACATGTAACAACTCTCATCAATCCTAGACTACTTGCATATCATATCACTTTCCCTAATGGTCCAGTGAGTAGAATGAAACCTTAAGTCCTAACATTCAAATATTTGGGCACACTATGTATGTGCATGTTCCAACTAAATAATGAACCACTATGGAAACGCACAGGAAGGAGTGATATAACTTGAATTTTTGCATCGATATTTATATAAATAAGAACAATTAGACCCTTGAATAAGAAGCTTTCATGGTTTGATAATTACATCTTCGAGGATCTATACCCAACATTTGGGGAGGAAATAGGGCTCTTAATAAAAAATATCGAGAAATCCTTTGGCAAGCCATAGGGATCCACACTTAGGACCCACACACTAGTAGGGGCGGACATTGAAGTTTGAAATGTAATAATTACTTGACCAATTATTTCACTAATAATAAAGGCACTATAAAGTGTCATATACTCAAGAAATGCACCAGAGATAGTAGAGGTTGCACCTCATATTGTCCTTCGTCCTTAAGGCCTTTTTATATTTTAGATGAGGATGAGGACACCGGTTTCCAAAAACCTCTCATGCTCAGAGACGTCTAGAAAATCAAAGCAAGGGGACTTCCCTGCCAAGATTCGTGAAATAAGTCATATAAAGAATAAGAAGGGGAGCCAGTTGAGACCTGTCACATATATGAAACCAAAACTGAATGGTGATATAGACATGAATCTTCATATGAAAGGAAGCCACTAGCTAAGAAGTATGTGCACACAAAAGAGTTGGGGGATACTAGAAGGGCACTATGGAGATGGGGATTTAGGGTTTTGAGGTGTGGGAAGGCACATATTTCATATTAGGGGTTTAATAAGATTAGAGCACCTTTATTGGGTCATGTGATCATATGTCGTTATTAGGGTTCTATCGATTTGTCGAGAGAGGGAGAGAAATAGGGTTATCGTATATGCATACATTGGTATACCTGTGACAGGTGGGGGTTTATTTCATGCATGACTTTGCTTAATGCATTTCATGATATGGCATGCTTTAAAATTCACCGAGAAACTCCAAATGTGCAACAGGGCATGATCATTAACATATATGCATATATGCAAGCTAGGGCTTAGCTCTCGCAACCCCAGCTTAGAGAATCAGGGTGTGACCGTACCCCTACCACCTTTTCTCTCTCCAGGGTGCTTAACCCTAATCCCTCTCTTCTCCACTATCAAACACCTTCCTCTCATCTCCTTCGTCATCCTGGAGACGGAGGCCTGCTTTTGTTTGCTTCCATAATCCTTCAAATTCTAATATACCGAAAAGCGTATATATGAGTATACAGGTTTCTCGAACCCTAACCCACCAAACCTCCTATGTTTATCCTAACCACATCGCAACCCTATATATGCTTGAATTCCAAAGTGTATGTGGGCACATACACTCTAAACCCTAGCCCGCTTCTTCCGGGCAATTGTGAAGCCCAAAACCCTAGCTTTTGTTGGTTTTTCCTTGACACACCATGAAATTTTGGGTGGTAAATACTTGAATCACTTACATTTAAACATCAATGCATATACGCATATATGCCCCTATATATGCAAACCAATTTCCTTTCTCTGAATCAAAGGGTGAAACCCAAATCTCTGATCTGGGTCAATTCTTCTCAAATGTCTAACATATGTTCTTCCACATTTACCATCCTCGCGTATGTCGCCATTCTACTAGGAATTATCTTCTAACCATTTTGACCTTTTCCCAGCTACCTTTTATCTTAGGGAAAACCCTAATTCTATCATTTCTAGGGTCATCTCAACCACAAAAATCCTCCAAATATTCTAGAAGAACCCTAACTATATCTCCAACCCAAGTATAAAATTGTAACATCCCTGAAAATCTAACCCATGTTTGTGCATTATGGCATATGCATGAGTCAATTTTTGAGGAATTGAGAAAATTGAGGAAAATTTTAATTTGAAATCATCTTTGAATTGAAACCAATTGAATTAGAGCAAATTTGAAAAAGAAAAGAGAAACATAAAATTAAAAAATAAATAAAAAGAAAACCTAGTCTAACTCCGCCCCCCCGGATGGGCTTTCTTTCCCCAGCCCATTCCTTCTCCTCCCCTCCACTGCGCGGCCTAGCCCGCTCTCTCCTCTTCCCTTTTTCCCTCCTCCTCCTGACTGGGCCTCGGCCCAGCCTTTCCCCGAGCGCGGCCCGCCCCGGCCTGCCACCGCCCCCCGCCTCCCTTCTTTCTCCCTCTCTCTTCCCCCTCTTCCCCCCAACGGCTCCTCCCGCGCCTGCCACCTCGCCGGACGCGTGGCAAGCGCCCGGCTGCCTCCTGCGCCACCTCACCCTGGTGCCGTGCCACTTTTCCCCCCTTAAAACCTGAGCTCCCTCTCCCCTCCCTCATTTTTCTCCGCCTCGCCCTAGACTCGCCGCCTTCTTCCTCACCACCGCCGCCGAGCTTGCTGTCGCCGCTCCCTCGCCTCTCCCCGCCGCTCGAGCTTCCCGCTGTCTCGTCCCCAAGCCACCTCGCTCCGGAGCTCCCCGTCCCCGGCGCTACTTCACTCTCCTCGCCGCCGCCCCGGAGCTCGCCACCCCGAGCTACCCCACCTCATGACCCGTGCCCTCCCGGCCGCCTCGCCGTCGCCCTCGGCATCGTCCCCACTACCAGCTCCTCCTTCGCCGAGCTCCGCCACTAAAGTCCGGCTGAGCTCACCCCCGTCGCCACCTCGGTTCGTTGCCGCCCAAGCTCGCCGCTCCGCCTCGGTTCCACTCCGCCCCGGCAGCTGTTGTCGAGCCACCTCGCCCCATCAACCGCCGAGCCTTGTCACTGTCGCTTCTCCGAGCTCCGCCACCATGCCCTTGTCGCCGTTGCCCTCTCCGGTGAGCCGCGCCACCGCCTCGCCTCCTTCTCCTCGGCTGCGGCCTCGCCGCCGGTTAGACCGGCCGAAGCGTCCGGTCTGACCGGGCATCCCAAGCCGACCAGCCGATCAGGTGGATTAGGCATTAATGACGCTACTAATGATGTCGACATTAAATGTTAAGTGAATTTAATTCGGTATTTAGTGATAATCCGATCATTAATACTAATATTAAGTATTTATTGTAAAGCATAATAATACTGATAATTGATATTTATGGCTAATCCGACACCTTAATGGCATAATTAATGGCTAACAGTTCAATTAATGGGTGTATTAAGTATGTCTCTATGACAGATGGGTCCCACGGGTCAGAATTAAAGAAAAGATTAAAACAAAAGAATAACATATGACAAGTGGGCCCCACTTGTCATTGACTCGGTCAACTTTGACCCGAGTTGACTGAGGGGCCCACCTATCAGCCTCTGAGGCTAGTAATGAGCTGAGTAATAAAAGTAATTATGATTTAAATATTAATTTTCTTTACTGAGAAAAATATAAAAATGATATTTAAATGGATTAAATCTTAGAAAATTCATCTTTAATCAGAAAAATACAAATAATATATCAAAATGTTCAAAAAAATGAGATCTACTCAAATATGTCATTCCCATACATGTTTGCATGCTAGGAAAAATGAAAATGGCTAAAAACTCAAATTAGGGTTTCCACGATTAGCCGGAGAAATTCAGATCGCGATATCTCGAGCGTCCGGACTCCGATTAAATTGATTCCACTTGCATTAGTTGTTATTTTGAGTTCTCTATGCCATCACATGAATTTCATTTCATGCTGATGTCCCGTATCATGGTATTTATTAGTGCACCTATTTTGTCCGGTGTTTTCGCTCTTTCCGATAGGACCGGAAGATCCCGACGAGTATAATCTTGAACGGGAACAGGACTTAGTAGCAGAACCGCAAGGCAAGTAGCCCCTTTGAACATCTTGCGGACATCCTATTATTTTCAGATTAATATTTGTTTTTAAAGTCTTATTGCATGCGTTCCACTGATATTTTATGTTAAGTGCTAGCCCTATTCTCTGCATAAAACTTACTTTGTCGCTCAATCAACACCACCGACCCTCCCAACCTATTTAGAGTAGATTCCTTGTTGTTTTACGATTGCTTATATAGCTAATGATGCTTAGACCTACTTAGTTGTGTAAAAGTCGTAATTCCTTGGATGGCAGGCAAAGCACAACACTCTAGATGGGTTAGAGGATAGGTGGGTGTTCACCGGGAAGTGCTTAATAAATCTGACTAATAACAATCGGGCTTAGACGAGAGGCCATGCTGGGAGCATGGTGGGTTGTCTCGTTTTTCCCACAAGGACCGGTTCCCGGTGTCCTTTCGAACCAAGATTTGCGTACTTCTACGCGGGTGGTATAATAGGCCACCCACGACCGAATAATTTGTCTAGGCCTAAGTCTTGAGCCACATAGTTTGCTATTTCATTTTCGGTGTGAGTGGAAAAGATGTGGTGTGATATTTCAATATAGGTGTAAGGGTTACACATGGTCTGGGACCGGGGATGTATCACCTGATACAACTATTGGGACCATGTCGGAGTACCGGCCGGGCTGGTGTACACGGATTAGCCCATCAGGGCGGCTCAGGCTTAAGTCGAAAACATGGTAAAGGTTGTGTTCAATCACACTCTGCTAGCACACCTCGTGAAGTGTGTCGTGGCCTGGGGCCCAGTGTTAAGAGTCGATTGATACGTGTAGGTAAAGATGTACACCCCTGCAGGGTTTGAACTATTCAAATAGCCATGTCCGCGGTTATGGACAGCTTGGTAAGAATCCGCATCGAATTAGACAACTACAACAATCGTTTAAAACATGCCAACTCTAAGGACGAGGTGTTAGCAATCGCTTTCTCCCTGGTGGTCAAGGAAGGATCGATGGTTTTAAGTGTTCGGTGGTCTGCTATAGATGTTAATATGAAGTTCCGTCTCGTCTCTTTTAAAAAGCATTCCAGTAGCCGGATTTCAATCTACCTACAGGTATTGCCAAAAGATTAAAACCGCATTTCGCAAAATAGTCTACAAACAGCCCCTTGTTGAAACCTGATGCATGTATTATTAATTTCCCTTGTAAATCTTGTGGAGTACAATTTTTGTACTCACCTTGCAGTTGTTGATGATTTTCGTGCAGAAGAGACCATTCCCTCCACGGATGGTTTCTACGTAGAGATCGACACCGACATCGACTAGTCGCTGGTGATCCCGGGCAGTGGTCCTGCCCAGGGTTCGGCAGCTGGGTTTGTTCTGCCACCACTTTTGGCCCTACCTTTTGGCTTCGTAGACAGTCTAAACTTTCGCTGTGTAATTAACTTTGATGTGTATATGTTGTTAAGTTTCCCGAACAACTAGTATTATTACAGTTTCCGTCGTAGAGTTGCTGTTGTGATACTGGTTTGTTCTCACCTGCCTCATGTGCCCTGCGTGTATGTTATTGAAGCACATGATGCGGGTAGGGTTTCAGGGTCTATAACATGGAGTTGTCAGGTCTAATCACCCCTGTGAAGTGACTCTCCCACTGAGAGTTCAGGAACTATATCATCCTACTCCAGCCGAGCATTAATTTGCCGGGACGAGTTCAGGGTTGATATTCTGTCTCAGTGGGGAAAGAGGGAGGAGACCATATCACCCTACTACTCTGTGCATTAAATTGCCAGAGCAAGTTCAGGGTTGACGTCTCGGGCTATTCGAAGCCATATCACTCCACTCCTCTTGGAATTATACCCGAGAGTCGAGGTCGGGGTTGACGTTTCGACTTAGCGGCTGATTTCACTTAAGACTCCCTGTTATCGATCCTGGGTCCCGACAAAAATAATACTAGGGGGTTCGGTCCAAAACTCTTGAAATAATAATATATTTAAATTTGTACTAGAATTGAGTGTTGAACTACGACCTATACAAATAAATTTCAGAAAATTCCCAGGAAATTTCACAACATTCCCCGTATCTCTAGTAACCCAAATGTAAAAAATATAGCCACCTCTAGTTCAAATATTTCAAGATAATTCAAATTTCAGTTTGGGCCATTTTTGAAGTGTGGATGAAACCCAAACCTTCAGACTCCAGAAAAATCTCCAAAAAATTAGGGGAGATACCTTTCATGATATATAGCTCATTTCCATGATCAACCACCCTTTTCAAATTCAAAGTTTTTAAATAATTTCAAAAATTGCAATTGGGTTGATTTTTGAATCTAACCCAAATTCCACTAATTAAAATCTCAAATTTTTTTGAAATTTTTTGCGAGACATTCTTGAACCTATATAAGTCCATTTTTGCAATAAAACTCTATACATTCTCCTCAAAATTTCCCTTCAAAAAAAGTCACGAAAATGTTTTCCCTTATCTCGCTCTGATTCTTCGCTGAACTTTATGCTAGCCTTGCTGAAGCCACACCGTGGCTACCAATTGTCTTGTCTATAATTCCCTACCATATGGGCCCGGGCCCACTGGTCATTTCTTTCTTCCCCATCTCTTCTTCTCCCTCCACACCCTCTCTCATTTCTCCCCTTGCCGCCGGCTCCACATCCTCCTGTGCGTCGTGCCACCTTCTCCTTCCGCTACAAAGGTTGGTGCTTAACCCTACAGCGCAACATCTATCCTGCCCTCGCCATTATTCCTCTAGCACTCCCCTCTCCCTTTATATTTCCCTGGTCACCTCCATCCCGAGCTCACCCTCCCCATTTTCTTGCCAATTTTCTCTTTCCCCTCCATTTGTTCACCCATATCTCGAGCTCCTCCCTCCCTCTTGCTTACCCCTATACTCTCCCTCCTAAGAGCTCGCCCTAGCCGCAAGCACCACGGAGGTCCCTTCTTCCTCGCCTCTGACATGTGGCGCCACTGTGGTCAAGCTGAGCCAACCAGCTACACCGGTGGCCTCATTCATTTCTTCCTCATACCCTCGGTTTCCTTGGCTCCTAACCACACCGCCATCTCTTCCTTGCAAACACACCGTCGTCGGCGAGCCTTTCCCTAGGGCTACCCGAGTCGCCGTAGGATCTACGCGTCTCCCATTACCGCTTGCTTCACCACCAGCAGTAGACCCTGTTCTCAAGGCAACTCCTCGAGCTACCCCGATCTCTGCTCAGGCCACTCTGACCACTAGTACATTCCACTCGTCGCCAGGGCGAGGTGAGCTACCTCAATTTCTACGCGCCCCTCCTCTAGTCTTTCTCTCTCCCGACTGGACATCTCTGACTAATCTTGCACGCTAAGTCACTGATTAGCGGCTAAACTGCCAATGACAACTGGGGCCTACTACTGGATAAGTGGAAACATGATAGCCGTTTTACACCGTCCCCTCTGAAATCTGCATCCTTCCATTAGAGCCCCCCGAAGCCGTTTTCCTGTGGTCGAATACGTCTTTTTGGTTTTACGCCTCCGACATCACCTCCTAAACCGCCTCCAAGCTAAACAATGAGTAGCCTCTATATATCTAACCTTCGGATGGCGATTTCTCCAAAACCACTCATCAAATTAATTGATTCTTTTTCCTAAATTCCTGAAATCTCATAATCTGAATTTATTTAAAATTTTAGATTTAGATTTAACCCTTAGCAATTCATAATGCAAAACATATATATTTTGTAAAGTAGGTTCAGAGCACTTCCTCTACTTCCTGAAATATTTTCATACCATTTTACAACTTCTAGTCCCAAGTATATTTTGATATCCAAAAATATTATAATTTAAAAGCTATGGAGCATGTGATATAGGCATATATCTCAAAAACCTTGAAGTAAAAAAATTGCTGGTGGTCCTGCATGTATATCCAGAACATTATGCCTAGGGTTACAAAATATTTAGAGTGTGCGCATACCCTTTGTACCCTCGGGTTGCAAGGTGAAAGCATTTGAATTACAATAGGAGCTAGGCTTTGCCAAGTGTTTGAAAATCCCTGTTCCATGCTTCATGCCCTCGGAACATCTTCGGTGAACACCCTAAGAGTCTAGTGAAGCCAACATCTAATTCTGGTCTTGATGTGTTGCATCCTTGGATTTCATTTGTGTCAACGATCGGTAAACCGCCGATCTTACAGTATTCGTGGAATGTGTATGTATGAGGGGTAGGGACCGCTAGGGCACAAGGCCAGAGGTATAATGGCAAGGAAAACGCCCTTTTTATACAGGTTCGGGCCTCCCTCAGGATAACAACCCTACGTCCTGTTCGTATATATTCGATGGAGAAAGACCTTACAAGGGAATCTAGAAGTTAGTGGCTATCCTAGGCCTAATCGTAGACTAATCCGGCTAATTCCGCTACTCTCGACTCCTTCGAGGTGATGGGGCTTCAGGATCTGGATTGGCCTTCTGGATCTAACCCCCCTTATCGATCTAACCTGACTTGTCCTCCCCTATGGGACTACTGACCCTTTTATTAGGGGTTCATCTAGTCGTACCGTACATGGACTTACGTCCGAGTAGGACCTTGGCTTCCTTAAACATCGAGATGAACTTCCTAGTTTAAGGGATATCTTTCCTCCTTCTTAGAGATTACCTTATCATCCTGGGATCCTTACCGGATACGGGGTATACTTTGGTAATCCAGGGAATCGTATATCAGATACTTCCTAATATACGGGATACTGTACTATTCATCGTCAAGCCCCCATCAGTACGTGAAGTGAGGTTATGACTGTCCGGCAGAAAATCTGCCCTTCTCGGGAAGCAGCTCTGAGTAGGTGAACTGAGTAATCCTTATCGATGACTTTTCCGAGTAGGTACGATCTCCACCAAGTAGTCGCAATAGCTTTATCGGAATGGCCTGTTTGAAAAAGGTTTTTTTCTGATTTAATCTGATCCGTCGATCATGGACACGCGTTCGCCTGGCGGATTTCTGGGAAATCGAACCGTCGTGGCGGAAATTTCGCGTGGTGATGAAGAATCTTTCCTTTCTTGCACTACTATTTCGGCTGACGTTAGCCGCAACACAGCGCGCTTGTCGGGGTCGTGGGTTTGTCAGACCCTCTTTTTCCCGCGCAACGTCTCATATGCGGGAAAAGCAACTGTCTGCATTAAATGCGATGGAACAGATCGTGCCGTTAACCGCGCTTGGTCAGGCGAAAAATTGAAACCTTTAAGAAACCAAGAGTTGGAGTTTTTGCCCGTATTACTCTCCATTCCTTAACTTTCCCTCCGTCTTCTTCCTCGTGCCTTCATCAAACCCTTCCGCTTCCATTCCCCCCGATCAATCGGCGACAATGGGCAAGAAGAGTGGCGCGAAGAAGTCTCCTGAGCCCAAGAAGTCATCAGGGGATGCTTCGGGGGAGCCTATCTCCGTCATCCCCGAGTTTGAAGCCTCGGTGATGGATTCCTCCACCATCAATAGGCTTGTGGCGGAAGAGGTGATCCTCCCGGAGGTATTCGTGCCTTTCCGAGAGACCGTGAAGGAAACGGTCCCCAGCCCGGACACGGACTGGATCGTCGTCTTCGCGGACTTCTTTAGGTGTGGGCTCCAATTCCCACTCTTGCATTTCTTCCTCCTCGTGCTCCAGTTCTACGGGATCGAGTTGATTCACCTCAACCCGAACTCGGTCCTGATGCTGGCGGTCTTCGCACATTTGTGCGAAGCGTACCTCGGCATCAGGCCGAGCCTGGAGCTGTGGAGGTACTTCTACAACCTCTGCCGGATGAAGGTCAGCGGCGGAGGAGTTGTCGGTGGTGCCAGATTTCGACCCCGGGAAGGGAAGAAGGATGCCTACATTTCCTCTTCCTGGAAGTCGTCATGGTCGGGCTGGCATTCTAGGTGTTCTACTGCCAGCCCCCCATCTTACTCCGAGATCCATTACCGGGGCCTAGCCCTCTTCCGGACGAAGTGCTGGGTGGAAGCCCCGAAGGAGACCAAGCAGCTCAAGGTCCTTGTTCATGACATCGCCAATCCCGCCGCCAAAGGCTTGTCGGCGTGGGATGTCGTGGAGGATTTCCCTCGGAGGCGCATCAGCCCTCTTCGATCAAGGGTCCACCCTGCTTGGATACTTCTGGAGGGTTAGGACCAGTCAAGGGACTTTGACACGGGTAAGTACTTTGCTCTTCCCGTACCATTCTAGTCGGTGAGACTGCACTTACTTCTAACTTCCTTCGATTGTGCAGACCTGTTCCCGAGGGAACTTCAGAATAGGTTGAATATTCAAACAATCTCCCCAGGGTGGGCGGACGGAGGTGCCCTTGCCTCTCCTGAAGCTTAGCCCCGACAAGCGGAAAGAAGTCCTTTTGGTGAGTTGTAGGTTTTTCACCTTGTCTGGTCCTGAGTTATCCGAGTAGTGAAGCTAATAGCCCTCGGGTTTTCTTCTGCAGCAACCCGGCCATGGAGGTCCTGACTCGGAGGCCGAGCGGGCTGGAGCCCCAGTGCAGGAGGAGGACGTTGAAGTCCTCGGAGAGACCATGCCGCCCCCGAGGAGGGAGTCCGAGGTCCATCCAGGGCCGAGGCGGCGGCAGAGGCTACTTGGGTGGATTCTTCTACCCGGGCCCCCTCTCCTTCACCGAATCCCCAACCTCAGGTTAGAGCCCTCGCCCGACTAGTTCTGTCCCGTGGCTTCCTTCGAGTAGGATAACAGAAGTTAACTTGTCGGACAGCGTGAGGCGAGTAGCCCTCCTCCAAGGGAGCCGTCGCCTCCTCCTCCGACAACTCGAAAGGAGGAGGCCGCGACAACAAAGGGGGAAGCACCACTGGCCTCTGCTGAAAAGCGGGGTTCAGTCGCTTCATCGAAGGGACCTGTTCCTTCGGCGAAGCGCCAAAGGTAAGTTCCTTTCATAGTCCTTCTTTGGTGTGTTTTTTTTCTTTCTTGTCTTCATGAAGGATTAACTCCGAAGCTCTTCCGACTAGGGTGACCATCCTTCCGACTGGAGTCCCAGCGGAGACCGTCGTCGAGGAGCCACCCTTGGCGACAGGGCCGGTGGCCGCCCCGATCGAGCGAGTTGAGCCCCCAAGGCCGGTGCCCTTGGTGCCAGAAGAAGTCGGCTTGACCTCCCTGTTACAGGCAAGTCGAGGAGTTAGTAATAAAAATACATGAAGTCAAATACTAACCTCGTTGTTTACAGATCGTCATTTCCCGGATCCCTCCGCTCGAGAAAGCTCAGGCTGAACTGGAGGCGAGTCTGGCGGCGAACAAGGAGCTGCAGAAGCACCTCGAGGAGTCCGGGAACTAGCGAGCAAAGAAGGAGAAGCTGCAGAGACGCCTCCGAGATGCCGAGAAGAGGTGAGAGATGGCCGAGGCTGAGCTCCGAGACTTAAGGGCCCGCTCATCGGAGGTGGAGGTTTCCCTGCAAAGGAGTTAAGCTTACGCGTGGAAGTTGGAGGAAGACCTCGAGCGTGCTCTTGGCACGCTCGAGCAGGCGCTTGTCAAAGCTGGCGTTGTCGTCTTCCCCCGCCCTCCACATTCCGTCCGGCTGGTGGAGCTCGTGGCCTCCGTCTCCCGGATGAAGTCCATCCTTGAGAAGCTTCTTGAGGACAAACTCCAGCAAGGTGTGCGGGACGCCTTGGCTTTTGCTCTGGCCCTTCTCTGGTGTAGGCACCCGGACTTGTCCCTGGAGGCTCTCGCGACCGATCTACCGACTGGCAAGGAAGAAGTACTCCTTGATGCTGTGCAGGCCGCTACGGATGCCTTTGGCGATAGAGTCCAGGCGTCTGGTCTAACTAGATAGGACAAGAACTTGTAACAACCAGTGGTTAGTAACTGTGCACTAATCATCTGTGTTTTTTGTTCTCTTAAGTATTTATCTGCCTTGTGAAATGCTTGTCAGGTGCGAGGGTTGTCGTAGGCTTAGTCGAACTCCTCGTCCTTCTCTTTTAACTTAGGATTTTCGAGCCGCACTGTTTCACCGATAACTGCAATCGACCAGGCCTTAGGTTTAGTTGGATGGAGGGCTCCGTGGCTCCTCGTCATCAGTAAACGCGATAAGGGGTCTTCGTACAGCTTCTCGTGGCCGTAGTGGCAGCTCGTGTTCCCTTGTCGTAGAGATGCTGGACGTAAGTTAGCAAGTTTCTACGTTTTTGCCCTGTTGTCGACAGCATTACACTCTACCCGTGATACCTTCCGCTTAAAGCAGTCGAAGGCTTAAATGAGTGTATGGGTTCTGTTGGTCTAGTTTTACTCGTACCTTTTTTTCTTCCTTTACTCGAGGTCGAGGATCATTACTACGGAACTGGGGAGCTCAGTCGACCAAGCCTTAGGTCTGGTCAGGTGGGGGGCTCAGTGGCTTCCCCTGTCACCTGCAAACGCGTTAAGGGGTTTTCCTCGCGTCCCTGACAGTTGTAGTGCGGAGCCTTTTCCCTTTATGTAGGTCGAGAAAATTAGTACTCGTAAGTTACACCAATTCGCCATATACTTATCCAGCCCCTGACTGTCTTATTCGAGAAGTATCTCGGATAGGCAGTCTAAAAAGGTAAATATCGAACTGGAGACTTGATATTTTAAGATTGTGGACTGTCTGAAGTATCATTTACAAACTATTGTAAGACAAAATATTCTAGAAAACTTAGAAAGAAAAAATAACTAAGCCGTCCCCCCTTCTCCAGCGTGTCGTTAGTTGCGTCCGAAGACTTCTGCCCTCTTGTTGTGACCCGCTGACGGAACTTGTTGAGTGCGCGTGCTGGGTGGCAACGCCCGGAGCGTCTTATCATCAGTTTGTTCGTAGCTTGACAATCCTAGGGCTGGAGCCGGTGCAACCTGAGACGTGCTGGCGAGGAGGCGATGGTCGTGTAGTCTTACCGAGGGTGCTTGCACGGAGGACTCTTCTAGGGGACATGACTCTTTTGCTGCTGCTACGGGCGACCTGGACCTTGCGGCTCCCCCTGAGGGGAAGGCCCTATTTCCCCCCGTTCCGATTTAGTCATGGAACTTTTTCTCCGACTTGGAAGGGTTACTTTCCGAAGTTGTCGCTCGTAGTTGTGGCGGGGGTCTGGCCAATGTGGAGGCGCGTGCCATAACATTGGTGTCCCGGCTAGAGAGTTGTTGCTGTTCGGCAAGGTCGAGGCTACGCTTGACGCAGAGCAGTGCTTCTTGAGAGGAGCTCTTTATCGTCAGAACGTCCTTTGGGCCAGGCATCTTCATGCACTGATAAGCATAGTGTGTGGCTGCCATGAATTTGGCCAAAGTCGGGCGTCCTAAGATAGCATTGTATGCCGTCTCGAAATCGACTGCGTTCCAAAGGTCACCGAGAGCGTGACCTGCCCAACCGGCGTGGCCGACGAGCCTGGCACAATGCCATGGAATGCCTGTGTCACCGTCTGGATCAATGACCATGGCACTTGCATTGCGTCGAGGGCTTTGGTGAATAGGATATTGAGGGAACTCCCTCCATCTATCAGCACCCGAGCCACTCGGCAGTTATTGATCGTTGGTTCGACCATGATCGGATATCGTCCTGGTTGAGCACAATTTTTGGGGCAGTCGGTTTGGTCGAACTTGATCTCAACTTTCGACCACTTGATGGCCCGAGGTATCTGCGGTATGCTCGCGAGAACTTCTCGGGCGATCGCCTTGTATTGCCTTTTTGATTCATAGGAGGATGAGCCCCCGAATATGTGCTCGATCACTTTGACGTGTCCCTGGAAAGGCTCAGGGAAGGAGTCGTCGTCGTCGGGAGTCGTGTCCCGGCTATTGTTCGTGACCTGCGGGTTCTCCCCGCGTAGCTTCTCTTTCTCCTCCTTAAGGTACTTCTTGAAGATGCGACATTGGCACAGATCATGCAAGTCGGTCTGGTGGAAATCGCACCAGAGCTGGACGGCTTGTCGGAGGAATTCGTTTGCTTGTCCTTGGGGCGTGGTCGCCAGGTACGCTTCTCGTGGAGGTCGGCGAAGACTTCCTTGTTTTTAGCTCTTTATCTCTATTTCCTCCGGATGACTTCTTCTTGCGTTTCGACTTCTTAGAGTCATCTCTGGTCTGGAGGGGAGAGCTGGTCGACCTGCCCTGCTGTTGTTTGATGTAGCGCAAGGTTTTCTCTGCACAAGCAGCTTTTTTCGGCTAAGTCCATGAGCTGAGCCATGGTCTTAGGAGGATGCATGATCAAGTCATGCATGCACATCTCGTTTCGACTGCCCCGAGTAAAGGCGCGGATGACGTCCGAGTCGGTGATTTCAGGTATAGTGTTGCGGATAGCACTAAACCTTTTAGTAAATCTACGAAGCATCTCATCTGACCTCTGGACGACTAGAAATAGGTCGTCCACTCGGCCAGGGCGAGGGTAGGTACCTTGGAAGTTGCTGAGAAGCATGTCACAGAGTTGTCCCCAGAAGCGGATCGTTCCCGGGGGCAGATTCGTCAACCACGTCCTGGCAGCTCCTTTGAGGACTGTCGGGAGGTAGTTGGCCATTACCTTCTTGTTTTCGCCTGCGGCCTCAATAGTCGTAGTGTAGATGGCTAGGAATTCTGAAGGGTTTGTAGAGCCATCGTACGATTCCAAGGCTCCGGGCTTGAAGCGAGAGGGCCAGCGCACATGTCGGAGTTCTTGGGATAGCGCTTGGCATTCGTGGAAGGTTCTCCGATAAGGCGCGACCTCGCCGTTATTCGGGGTCGGAGACCGTCCTCGAGTGTTGGCGTGAGGTCGTTGATCTCGTCATGGGGGAGACTGATCTTGCTGGTGCCTCTGGCTCCGGCATTCGTTGATCTGGTCGCGCAGGTCGATGCGTGGTTTCCCCTGTTGAGACTGGTTCCTGGGGTGACGTCTTTCCCCGTCTGACTCCTCCTGTGGGCGAGGGGTGCTCCTCTCGGTGGAGCTTCGCGCCACGGACCGTGCCCGAGAAGATTCGGCTTGAGCTTGGGCCTGCTGTATTTCAGCCCCCAGCTGTTGTAGCCACTGCCGTCCTTCTAGCGTCGATAGGTCTACTACCGGTGGTCTTGATAGCAGATTACACGCCTCGGCAAGTCTTCGAGCGGTTCGGGACACGTATTCCTCTGTCTCTGGAGGTGTCCTTTCTACTCCCGTTGGCCTAATCACGTTCCCCTGGGGAGTAGCCGTCGGGCTGCGACGTCGAGGACTCCCGTCTTGATCTTGTCTCTCGAGCTCTTCGCGATCACCCTCGATCGCGAGAACTACTTGAGATCTTGGATTAGATGGGGTTTGGCTCCACTCCATCGCGTCGTCCTTATTGGGTACGATATGAGCAGGTTCTTGATCGTATGATCGATCAGAGAGTGCAGGCTATAAGCTAGACATTGGGCTGGCCGCTCTTGCCTGGAGATTGTCAGCTGATACCAATCTCCCTTCGAAGGCCCTAGCGCACTCGGTCTGGAAGCGATCTACGTCGCTGTCCGAGTTCTCGTCAGGGGCGTATTCTCCATAATCTATGCGATCCGTTACCGGGTATGGGTCCATTGGGCCAAAGTTGTCGTAGAAGCCCTGGTCCGAATACCCGGTATGGTGCGTGACGGCGATCGTATTTCCTGCCGAACTTGCTTCTTCCTCCTCGGGTTGCACCGAGGAGGGCTGTGCAATCGGGATTGCAGACTGATCGTGAGAAAGTGCACGCTTTGCCGACGTTGATTCTTCCTGGA